>JAVJIF010026331.1:0-63985 GCA_038442645.1 Agave tequilana
TGTCATTCTATTGGTGAGAATTGATAAGTGAAAAATTTGAAGTGCCAGAGGTATAGTGTTAACTTGGCAAATTTGAAAGTTCGATACTCCATGTAGAGTGACAAACAAAAACTTGTACTCGACAAGGAATATTGAAAAGTTTCCATTACCAGAGGTATAGTGTTAACTTAGTAACGTTGTATTTTGTAGACCTACCATTCTTGTGGATGAGAATTGGTAAGGGTTTTGAGAGAAAAGAGTGGAGCCAAGTCCACTTAGGATTTTTAGCAAACCCTCAGCTATCAACAGATTGAGGTGCCTTACCAACTACCGTTTGAGTTGGGCTAGCCATGCTATTCCCCTCAGCATGATGAGTTGTCGAAGACTTATGTGGGCTTAAAGCCAACATTTTCCTCTATCCTTAGCCGTCGGGGGCGTCGGATGTTATACTGAAGAAATCTTCTTACTTGATCAGAGTGTTTGTACTTTTAACTTGATCAGCGGAAGAATATCATCTAAGAATAGTATTTCTTCAGGAATCTGCCATTGATCCGGCATCATGAGCGTATCGCCATTTGAGGTTATGAGGCGATATGACCCATTTGAGTAGACTGACTCTACTACAAATGGTCCTTCCCATTTGGGCTGGAATTTTCCTTTTGTCTTATGCGTCATTACCATGGGTCTTCTGACGGCTAAGACAAGATCGCCTTTCTTGAAAAGTTCGCACTTTAACTTCTTGTTGAAGGTTCTGGTAATACGAGCTTAGTAGAGCTCGATTTGTTGTTGGGCCTGCAGACGTTTATCATCCAAGCCTCCAGTTCCTGGAGTCGCTGTCGATGCTTCTCCTCTGTTGTCATCTCGTTGTCAAGGCGACGCGTAGAGATGGAATTTGGATTTCCAGTGGGAGCACGGCTTCACACCCGTATACCAAAGAAAATGGTGTAGCTTTAGTGGGGTTCGCACAGTTGTGCGATAAGCCCATAAGCATTCACCCAACTTGTCGTCCCAGTCTCGTTGACTTTTCGAGATGAACTTCTTGAGAAGCTTGCCAATAGTCTTGTTGAAAGCTTCTGCGAGGGCGTTAGTGGCAGGATAGTATGCCGTTGAGGACACACTCTGAATTTTGAACTTAGCGCAGAATCTCTGAAAGCCTGATGATGACTGAGGTCCATTGTCATGGACGATTCGCCGAGGTACACTGAAACGGTAAATAACATGATGTTTCACGAACTTGATCACGTTAGACGATTTTACCTCCTTCAAAGGGATGGCTTCGGCCCATTTAGAAAGTAATCAGTTATTGCCAAAATGAACCGATGTCCTTTTGATGATGGTGGGCTGATAGGGCCAACCACATCCATCTCCACATTTCAAATGGCCAGGTAGAGGTTGTAGAGTGGAGTGGAGCCTGGGGCTTGATGGATAAAATCGCCATGCACTTGGCAAGCGTGACATCTTTTAGCATAAGTGACCGGCGTCGGCAACCAGTTTGGGCCAATAGTAACCCAATCTTTGGAGTCGATGTGCCAGTTTTGGGCAGGTGATGGGCTCCACACATACCGTCATGGGCTTCTTTCAATACCTCTTGGGCTTCCTTTGGTGAGAGGCCATCGGAGTAAGATCCCGTCATGCGATCGACGATACAATGTTCGCGTAATCGCATTATAATAGAATTGGGGGGCTTTCTTTCGAATGGCAGCCGCCTCTTTGGTGTCTTCAGGGAGAATGTCGTATAAGACGAAATCAATGTAGGGAATCGCCGTCTTTAAGCTCCGTACCGGTTGACAATTCCAGTGCTTCTTTGCCTTGACGATCTCCCTTTGACTCCTGATAGCCCTCGAGAGCATTCTCGGGCAATACAGGTCGTGGTGTAGACGAATATCTCTCCATTGCTCCAGCTGGAAGAGCTAAGGAGGCCACGAGGGATGCGAGTGCATCCGCGTGCGCATTTTGCTTGCGCAGTACATGGTCAATGTAGAAGTTTGTAACCCCTCGGCCATGCGGATAGTTGTGTGGTGGTAGGGTACTAGGTCCTCATGTCTGACTTCGTACTCCGCCGCGAAACTTGGCTGACGATGAGTTTAGAGTCGCCATATGCCTCGAGATTTTTTAACGCCAATCTCATCGGCGAATTGCATCCAATCAAAAAGAGCGTTGTACTCCGCCACATTGTTGGAACAAGGCTCAGTTAATGAGACAGCTCAGGGAATCACCTAATTTTGTGAGGATACGAGTACTACGCCTACCCCTGCTACTACGTGTCCTTTGGCTTGTTCTTGATGCACCGTCGAAGAAAAGTTGCCATACTTGACTTCTCGAACGATGTCTGAGTCAGGCGGACTTCAGCAACTTCATCTGGGAGATCCTGTAGACGTTGGCCGCCCTCGGATCTGGGTGCTCAGCTAGGAAATCCGCCACCGCTTGTCCCTTAATGGCCTTTTGTGGTAAAAAGTGCATCTCATATTGGGAGAGCAATATGGCCCATTTTGCCAGCCGGCCGTTTAATGATGAAGGTTTAGTCATAAGTAAACCTCAGGGGGGTTTGACTTTTGATATGACGTTTATAGTTTGGCCTACCAGATAGTGCCGCATTTTCTGAATAGCGAACACTAATGCCAAATATTCCTTCTCGATCGGGTTATACCGATGTTCGGCTCCGATCATTATTCTACTCAAATAGTAGATTGCTTGCTCTGGTCCTTGGTCGTCGTTTGAGCTAGTAGAGCTCCCAAAGAATGATCCATTGCTCGGACGTATACCCAGGAAAGGCTTCCGGATACCGGAGCTGCGAGGACTGGTGGTTGGGTGAGGTATTGCTTGATTTCCTCGAACGCTTGTTGGCAAGCGTCATCCCAAATGAACGAGACACCTTCTTCATCAGCTTAGCGAAGGGTTGGCATCTTCCGGAAAGGTTTGAGATGAACCTGCGGATGTACGCCAATCGTCCTTACAATCCCTGAGTTCTTTGAGATTTCTCGGGGGTTGCATCTCCTGGATAGCGGGACCTTTTCCGGGTCCAAGTGAATTCCGGTGGATGTTACAACAAATCCTAAGAATTTACCACTGGCCACCCCCAGGATGGACTTTGTGGGATTCATCTTCAATTGATGAGCCCGCATGATGTCGAAGACCACCTCAGGTCCGCTATGTGATCACCTTTGTGTGGGCTTTTTACCGCGATGTCATCAACATAACATTCCACCGTTTTGCGTATTTTGCTGATGGAAAATGGCATTCATGGCCCTTTGATAGGTTGCCCCTGCATTTTTCAGTCCGAAGGGCATGACAGTGTAGCAATATACCCCTAGAGGTGTCCTAAAGGAAGTATGCTTTCGTCATCAGGATACATTTTGATTTGATTGTATCCTGAGAATCCGTCCATGAAGGACATTCGTTTTCGAATCCACAAGTATTGTCAATCATGACATCTGTGATCGGCAATGGGAATTCGTCCTTGGGGCAGGCCTCGTTTAGATCGCGAAGTCGATGCAGATCGGATCTTCCCGTTCTTCTTGGCGACGGGGACGATGTTGGCTACCCAGTCGGGATGTTGTTCTTCCTTGATGAAGCCAGAATCAATAAGTTTTCTGACTTCTGATTGAATTGCCTCCATTATCTCTGGACGGAACCGTCGCTGCTGTTGTTTGACAGGTTTTTGCGTCCGGATTGATGTTGAGGCGGTGCATAGCCACTTGAGGATCAAGTCCAGGCATGTCCTCATAATTCCAGGCGAAGACGTCTATATACTCTTGTACAAGAGATATTAGATCCTTCTTCTCCGAGGTGACAGCCCGTCACTTATGAAGATGGCTTAGGGTTAGCCTCATCTCCTAGGTTGACTTGAACAACCTTGTCTTCTGTGGGGTGGCTCACGCTGTTCAAAGCGAGTGTCCAAAGAGCATTTAAATGTTTGATCCAAGGATCTGTATCAGATTGGATCATTTCTTCATTTCCATCTTCCAGGTGGCTTGTCGAAACCATGTTCACTGAAAAATTCCTTGAAGATGTTGCCGACACTGACATCTGACTCCCAAGATGATGTGTCTGAAGAGTAATCGTTGCTCAACATTCTTGAGAATCGGAGGCTGATGGGACCGGAGTCGATACATAGCCCAACCCCCGGCGCGTCTGATGATAATAATCAGGGGCCTTCCCTTTCGGCACAAAGGATCGAAGCAGCGTCCTCCCTTCCTTTGCCGAAGTTCAACCGGGTCTGTTGGTCAAGTCGTACCCCATGCATCTCATCATTTTGAGTGCTTTTGGTTCATAATGACCGAACTGAGGGACTCCTCCTCACTTCCCGAGTCTTCGCAGGGCATTGGCTCATACGAGATTCGCCCAAAAAGAATTGGTTTTGGCCTTTTCGTCTTGCTGGAACCATAAATATAGATTCTTGCGCATTACCATTATCTTGGTATGTCTCGAAGGACGACTTCACTGGTACATGCAACGATGTCAAAGCATCTACTGCCGACCAGGGGTCATTGTCTACTTCGGTGCTAGTGTCTGATGGTACTGAATCAGAAGCAAACACAGAGAAATACGCAAAATCTAAATCTTCATCAATATACCAACCGCCTACATCGTCGGTGGTATTATCAACATCGAGCTTATTGGTGCTCTTTACAAGTGGTTCTAACTCCCACAGGCACTCTTCTTTCTCGGGCTCGGTGTCAGCTTCGTTACCAGAGTCTGGCTCCTCTGGTCGCGGGGACTTCATCCGTCTCCACCGGATCTTGGTACAACAAAGAGTCAGTGAAATAATTCTCAACCCCTTTGAACGGATGCCTTTCGGCAATCAACGTCTGCACCTTTCCATTCTCGTCAATGTATTTCATGACTTGATGGAGAGTAGAGGGAACGATGGAGTTGCAGTGAATCTACGGCCGTCCCGCAATAGGTTGTAGGAAGTATCAGCGTCGATGATATAGCATGTCACCTCCGACTTGAGGCTTCCAATCTGGCATTTGAGCTTGATTTTTCCCATCGGACGGGTCTGGTTGGCATTGAACCCATAGATAGTTGTCTGAGTAGGGCTCAAATGATGAGTAGGAATGCCCAGGTGTTGCATGACCCGGCGAGGCATGATGCTCAATGCGGACCCTGGATCTACCTGAATGCGGTTCACCTCAGACGATCCGATGTACCCTGTGAAATACAGGGGTCGATCATGCTTCCCTTTAACCTGCATATCATCTGCTGTGAAGGTAATGCAAGGAGCATTTGGGGAGGTGTGGAGGCAATCCTCTACATCTTCCTCCTTCGACACCTGGGTCATGAAGACCTCGGCATTTGCCAAAGCTTCTTGTAGAGCTTCTCTGGTCGACTTTGATAGTCTAAGAAGTTCATACAAGGTAATGCGTGCCGGGATGTTGGCTAGTTGAGCCAGGACATCAAAGCGGTAAGGTGTCGTGGATCCTTCCGCCATACCTTTCGAAAGAACTCGAGAAAACCGAGTTTCTTTCTGCTTCTCCACCGGTGGCTTTGTGGAGGGCCTGATTGGCTCTGCAGTTGGTTGTGGAGGGGCTACTGCCGTCTCGTCGTACTATTTCAAGTACGCCTGTCCTGAACGGGTTCCCGCCATCGGTTGATTGGGTTTGCGGCCAAGACTATTGTTTCCTCCTCTGAGTCGATTAACGAGGGAACATCAGTCTCGGCTTCTCGAGAGGAGGCACCCACCACATTGCAGGATGAGGCCTTTGCCTTGCCTTTAGATTTCCTGTTGGTCACAGTAGTCCATTGCTGTTCATTGACAAGGTCAGGGTGGACCCATATGATTTCCCTTTGAGGTGCAGGGACAGGTACCAAGCCTTTCTCTTGCTGCTGGTGAGGGTCTGTGTTGACCACTCTCAGCTCTCCTCTTGGAATAGGGGCCACCCCCGCAGGCATTGGGGGTGTCTTTCCAAACTGGAGAACTGACGTCACATAGCCGTCACCTTCTTCTGCTCTGGTCGGAGCTTTAACACCTCCGCGTCAATCAGAGCTTGAAGGATGTCCTTGAAGAGTAGCAGCTCTTAGTAGGGTGCCCCAGCATCCTGTGGTACAAGTAATAGGTGGGATTGTCGGTCTTGCCGACTTCCTCGGGGCGCCTAGCTTCAGGGAGCTTCAGTCGGTTGCTCTTGTTGAGTAGTTTAAAGAGCGAATCGACATGTTCCTCCTTGAAGGAATATTGCTTGTTGGCGCGTGGCTGGCTCGAAGATCCACTCGCCTTTCCTGATTGAGGCTTGGCGGGAGATTTGATCTCCGTTGCCAAATTATCCTTCCGCTTTGTTTGGAGGGATGTGTCTGGCGCACGCCTTGTCGACCTTTCCGGCCTAGGCTTACCTTCCTCCGCTCTGACGCGGGCGACAATCTCCTCAGCCTGTTCACCTTGTTGGACTAATTGCTTCCAGGTGCGGCTTTCAGCAACTCCTATTTGAGCAAGGAGTGAGGTTTGGAGATTGTGGCGCATGTTTCCACCAGGGTGGCCTGGGTCATACCGCTTGGACACCGGAGTGCCACGTTCCGAAACCTTTCCACGAAAGATTTGACGGACTCCCCTTTTCGTTGTTTGGTAGCCAAAAGAGTGGGCATCGTGACTTCGGAGTCATCCTTGAAGAAGCGTGTTAAGAACATCTTCTCCAAATCGCCCCAGTTCTTGATAGAACCTTCTGGGAGCTTCATAAACCATTCAAAGGCCAACCCTTTCAGGGTGCCGATGAACAGGCGCGCCAGGATGGCGTCATTATCTACTACATTCTCGGTTGAGATTTGAAGTAGTAGATGTGCTGGTTGGGTGACCCCTTCCCATCAAAGGCTTGGAGAGTTGGAGCTTTGAACTGGGTGGGTACGGAACCAAGTCCCATTCAGCCGGGTAGGGCCGGACTACTCCTGCTTCTTGGAGGTCTTTGCGGTTGGCAAGGGCCTCGAGGCGTCGTTCCAGTTGACTCATTCTTTTAGCATGAGCCTTCCCCGGGTCTTGGTCACCCTTTACTTGCGACGAGGACTTGGATGAGACGGAAGTAGATCGCCGCGTCTCCTCAGAAGGTTCGGAAGATGAGCTTTCTCCTTTCTCCCTTTGCCCTTTGACTTTTTAGGAGGGGACCTCCTCCTGTCTTCGAGCAGCTATGCAATCGCCTGCTTGAGGGAGTTGATAGATTCATGCTGAGAAAGAATCATATCCATTTGTGCCTTCTGGATCTGCTCTAAACGTTTAGCCGTCTCCTCAGGAGTGCCTGTCATGTATGCAGAGGTCTCCTTCTCGACGGAAGAGTTCGAAGCCCTTGATTCCGCTACGGCGGAGTGAGAATCATTCATTTTAATGCCATGGGCTAAGGCATTATAGTCAATTGGGGGAATGGCCCCAGTCCGGGTGCGAGTGTGTCGGTACACTCCTTCCGGTTCAGAGTCAGACTCGTCAGAGCTGACTGCAGGTCGTTTTACCTCGCTCCTGCTTGTCATATTCGCAGTGAGCTCCGGGTACTCAACATCAGAGAAGGTTCTCCTTCTGTGGGAACGTCTTCTTTTAGCTGACGGGGGAATCAGGGTCAGCTGTCTGACTAAAGACTGCTGGTGCACGCCTGATCCGCAACGGCACTCAGAGAGCATATGGATGAGCCGTTGGCAGTAACATGACGAAGTGGCCTGATTGACACTTCTTTCTTCGTCAAATAATCCCTCAAATCCATGGGAGGGGGATTGAAAAGGTTAGCCTCGCAACGTCGAAGACGGGAGGCATCCATGTGCTGTACAGCCTGGACGCAGGCTTCAGGGACGCGGTTCTCGCGCCGCAGCTGTTCAGCGCGCGTTTGGCGCCTTTGTTGCGACAAGACGCACCTGTCGCGTTGCTGCTTGGTGTGTCGGGGCAGAGACACTTGAGAGAGAGGGGCTGCTGGGCCCCACGCCTATGGGCGTGTGCCTCTTGCGCTTGATGAGGCGCAGAGGCTTCACCTTGGCGTTGGGTAAGTTGGTCTTCAGAGGACCTAGCTTGGGGAGTCTCGCGCTTGGGCCGCCAAACGCGGACTTCACGTGCCGGACGTGGCGCGGGCAAGGCGCCAGATTGTACGTCGCGTCCAGCCTCAGTCAGACAACCAGAGGTTCCAACTTGCAGCTGACGCGCACGTCTCCTCTGTCGACGCTCAGCGTTCCGGTTGCGTCGCGGAGGCGGAGAGAGACCAACAACATCCTGATGCTGAACATCAGAGATTTTAACCACGCGGGTCTCCTGAGAGACGCTGACGCGGTGTGTTCTGTGCGACGCGGTTGGTCGCAAAGGCAGTTGTGCCTGGGACCACGCGGGCACCTTGCTTGGCACAGTTGGCAGCAGGGGTGCCCGAGAGAGCCACAGATCGGGCTTCAGGGCCATTCCCCGTCGAGACCCGGCGGCAGACGCGGGTCTTTGGGCTCTTGGAGCTAGAAGAGAGAAACTCTTTGTACTTCGCCTAGTCGAACTCGACAATGAGCGATTCGACCATCTTCCCCTTACGAGGACATCATCTGCGCCACGATTTGCTCGTCAGTGACAAATGGAGTCCCCAGCGGAGTCGCCATCTCTTGTACGCGCCGGAAAAAAAAAAGCAGAAAGAGGCTGTTTTGCTGTAAAGTTTTCCTTGAATCAGATGAAAAGATTACAACAAAAAAAAACAACTTTTCCTTCCAGTTACAAGGGAGGGAGGATGTTGAGTCTTGAATCCTCCCTTTGTTTAATGCTGGGTTCTTCGTGTGGCGGTGGAGAGTGAATCTTGTTCTCCGTGACCGGATGACCGTCGGGATCGTCAGGGATCTTCTCTTCGGCAGTAGAAAGAGTAGCACAGCTCTTGTCTACCAAAACTCTCAAAGAGAAGGTATGCAAAGAGTAGCTTGTACGCAGCAAGCTTGACGAAGAGTTGAGCTCTCTCCTTTTTCTGCCGTGTCTGGTCGTCTGATTGCCGATCCTCTTATCACCAAATGCCTTTGATTGCTGATCGCCAATTGCCACTCTCCTCTTATCGTCCCCTCTTCTCTCTGATTGCCTCTGATTGTCCGACATCATAGCAACCGAGGCTATTTATAGAGGTCCTAGGGGGTGAACGTGCCCCCTAAAAATGCTCCACGATGAGGGGCTGACCTCCCCGCTATGTGGGCGGCGACTGGCCCCATAACCAGGGCGGTTATAACTGAGACGCGGGTTTAAGCCCACACGCCTTGAGGTTGGGGCGCGGGTGTCGAGCCACGCGCCTTGATGCTGAGACGCGGGTGTCGAGCCCACGCGCCTTGATGCTGAGACGCGGGTGTCGAGCCCACGCGCCTTGATGCTGAAACTCTGCCTTTTAATGGCTTGTCTATTAGTGATTTTTAGACAGCCTACAATATGCTCAAGTTCACAACACACACACTTGTTTAAGTTTTCATGTTATTGGTTTTCAGTTTTTGGTTTAACCGATCTTGGTTTTCATGAATAGATAGAATCAAAACAAGTTTACATTGTTTAATGTATATTAGATTTGTTCTATATACATGTATGTTTCATATCTTAGACAAACTTATTTGATATGCCTATTCATGTGTTTTGAGTCTTGTGTATTAACAAACATATTTTCGGATTTAATATCAAAAACATGGATATATATATGTTTCATGTATATTGTATTATATCTATATACAACATGCTTCAAGTTGTTTAAATAACAAGTTTTTGTATTTGGATGAGTTTTGAAAAATCGGATTTCCATTTGAAAAATTCAAGTTTTAGAAAATACAGTTTTGTTTTTCAGCAACATTTGTAAGTCACCAAAATGGTTCAAAAATTTTGAAATTTGTGTTGATATTTTTTACACAAGTTTGTATATCAATGTATTATACTAAAACTATTTTTGTGGATTTTTAGAGAATTTTATGGGATTTATTTGTATTTAAAAACCAAGTTTTTCAGTCCCAAAATTATTCTGCCAGGCTCTGGCGGTCGACCGAACCAGGAGCCGGTTGACCGGAGCGGTCGAACGGACGTGCACAAGGATGCGCATTTGGCCGTGTCAGTTGGTCGGTCGACCGACTGAAGGCAACCCACTCTCGGGTTGCCCCGGTCGACCGGGCGGTCGACCGGCCAGAGAGCCGTTGCTCTCTGGTTCAGGGCCCGGTCGACCGGGCGGTCGACCGAATGGCTCAACGGTTAGAAATTTGACCGTTGGCCGGTCGACCGGAAGGCCAATTCTGGCCTAGTCTGCTGCCAACGGGCAGGTTCCTTTTGGGGCTTATAAATACCCCATTTGAGAGAGGTTTTCTCTACGATTTTCAAGAGCAAAAATTCACCTATTCTCTAGTGTTTTAAAAGCAAGTTTTCAAAAGAGTTTATTGGTTTTAAAGATCATTCTTTATTTGTTTTCAAGAGTTAGAAAAATCAAAGAAAAATATATTTGGGATATTTGCTTTGTTCTTCATTTCTATCAAATACTAAGTTGTTTTCCCAAGTATTTTTCTTGTGATTTGTTTTCAACGTCTTGATTTTCCACATTTGAGCTATATCGTTCTATCCTCTCTATAGGATCTTTGTTTTTGTGAAAAAGAATTAGTTTGTGATCTTTTGATCACTAAGTTGTAAACCCTCCTACTTTGTGTTATCCCTCTTGTGCAGAGGTTGATTTGTGGAGTGGTGGCTTTGTGCCCTATCCCTCTAAGTGAGAGGTTGATTGGTTGTATTAGCTTTGTGCCTATCCCTCATTTGTGAGGTTGATTTGTTGTGGCTTTGTGCCTTGCCTCTAAGTGTAGAGGTTGTTTTGGTTGATAGAGGAGTTGTGTACTCCATATTGTATTTACCCCAATCCTCAGTAGAGGTTCCTGTGTGGGAGTCCTATGTGGACAAGTGGATTGGAAATCCTTCTGTGTGAAGGCGGGGACGTAGAGCCGTGTGCTCGAACCTCGAAACATATTCGTGTGTTTGCGTTTAATCGATTGACTCTTACTCACTCTCTCTCTTTACTATCGTGTCTTGCATCATTTCATATTGATCATTCATAATTATATGCTTGGCTTGTTTGTGCGTGCCTCACTTGTGCTTAACGATGAAAGCATCATATAGCGCCTCAACTCTTATTCAGAGGAATCAAGAGGAGTTAGTCCAGAGCCCTTCACTGGGAATTCGGCTACACTCGTTGGTTGAATTAAGTGTAGTTGCAATTAAGTTAATTTTCACATTTAGTTCATTAGATTAGTCGTACATCTATTCAACCCCCTCTAGGTGTACTTTCAATTGGTATCAGAGCCTACGCTCCTGATATTTGATTTAACCACCTGGGAGTGTGATCTTCGTTTGCTAATCTACATTTGTATTTGCATTTGCACACATATAGTTTGCACTCATGGATAGCCCTCCCATGTTTGATATCTCTAAAATTGACACATGAAAGATTTTGATGAGTTGGCATTTAAAAGCCCTAGGATATAAAGTTTACCTTGACATTACCAAGAATCCTAGCTTAGTGATAACAAGCATATAGAGGCCAATGCAATAGACCTGAAGGCACTTAGAGCATCTCTTCATAAAGATTATTTACATGTATTTGCTCACTATGATTCGACTTTTGCAGTATGGAGCATTTTGACTTCTCCTGAGCTACCAAAGATTATCGATAAGATGAGGAGATCTAGAAGAGACGAGTCCGATGAACGTTGCTTCATGGTCCAAGGGAATGACTCCCTTGAGGTACACTCAGACACTCAACTGGATGCTAGTACTAGTTCCTAGTGCAATGACTGTTTAGAGACACAAGCTATGAATGATGAACTTGCGAAAATTGTGAAAATTTGATTTCAAAATACAAACTTTTGAAAAAGGAAAGTCTTGGTTTAAAAGAAGAAAATAAAAATTTATCTTCTAGACTTGAGATTATTTTGCAAGAAAGGGATGAGATTTCAAGTGAAAGTGACTCGCTTAAATCCCAACTTGATCTTGCACTTAATGAAAATAAAATTTTGAAAAGTAAAAATGATTGTGAATATGTTTTGAAGAAAAATGAGGATTTAAGTTCAAAACTTGATATTGTATTAAAGAGAATAATTCTTTAAAAAATAAAATAAATTTGATTTCACAAGAATTGAAAGATTGTTTAAAGAAAAATATTTCTTTGAAAAATGATTTAGATTCTCATATTTGCCATGCTAGTGTAGCTTCACCTAGCTTACCTATTGCATGCACCTCATCTACAATTGATAATGATATTTGTTTGTTAAAGAAGAGTGTGGATTGTTTGGGTTCCACTTTGAGCCAATGTGCTTTGAACTATACACATTTGGAATCTATGTTTCAAAAGAAACAAGTTCCATCTTTACATGCATACTATCCACGGCATACACATACTTCGCACGTTCATGTACACAACACTATGTATGCTCATGTGTACACTTGTACACATTGTGGACGTAAGGGCCACCTTACTAAATTTTGTTATGATCATATAAATGATTCTAATTTTGCAAATAAGTTTGTTTGGGTTAGGAAAGGAACTTACCCCCATGGACCCAAAAGAGTGTGGGTACCAAAGACTACCTATATTGTTTTTGATGTAGGTGTGGTCTCTCGCATGACGTGAGAGCAATGGTGCCTTGAGTGTGGATGCGTTCCGAGCTTAAAGAGGACAATTTGGATGCATCACTTTAAGGAGAGTTTGGTGGGAGGACCACCTTATTTTGGAGACAGGGAGAGTTGCCTTCTAGGTTTTGGTAACTATCCCTCACTCCTCATTTATGTTTACATGCTTTCATATTATTCATTTTTAGCATGTCTTGATGTTTTATGATTAGTATGTTAAATGTCATATTTATTAGTCTTATGATATACATGTTTAGTTATTTGAGACACCCATGTTTAATATAGATTTATATCTTTGTGTTCTCACATTTATTTTTAACTAATGTGTATGTCCTAAATCTATGCATGTGCATATACATATTGATCATATGAATGTTTATGTGTTTTGTTTTTATACTTTTATGCTTCATGTTTTGATTACATGTTTGGATGTTAGTTTTCATTAAAATTAGGATATATACTTGTACAACTAGTGAGCACAAATAGACCATTATATGTTTGTGCTTGAAACGCTCATTTGTACCCATTAGATGTACTAGTATAGTCTAGTTTGATGATTCATACATTTGACTTGTATTCCCCATTTTATATGTTTTTCATGTTTATGTTTAACTTCATGTATATTTCCATTTTGTCTAAACTATTAGATATACATATACATCCTTGAGCCACTTGCCTTCATGCAAATACTTTTGTGGACTCGTTATGTTTGGATATGTATGCATACTTTAGTTTGAACATGACATACATATACCTTGAAGATTAAATCGTTTTGATGATTTTCATGTTTTAAGGAATTTTGTATTTGAACTCGATTGCCTACTTTCATGACTTCGTATTTCACATTATACTTGTACACTCACCTTATTTAGTGTTTTCTCATGATTTTATTTTCATGAGTACAATTTGTGCTAATATAGATTTTGAGTGTTTGGTGATCTGTGATCTACATGTTTTTCATGAAATTTATTCCTTGCTTGAAGGATTTCGTACTAGTTTTCAAATTTTTCTTAAAACTAGTTCGTATTCTTCATTGTGGTAGAGTTTTCAAGCATACTATATTTTCAAACCTATTTTTGAAAACCCTACCCATTTAAGGGCAGTTGGTTGGGCGACCATGCCTTGTATGCTTATTATTGAAAATCCTTTTAAACATGTGCATGAAATGGGTGGAAAGGTAATATGTGGTATACACTTAATCTTATTGTGTTTCAATTGGTACCATTGGATCTTTTCAATTGGTATCACTATTGATATTTTTTTATACTCATATATGTTTTTATATATGTATGTTTATACTTCAAATAGTAACAATTTCGATTGGTATTCAATTTTTCATACATATATATGATTTATTAGTGCTTACTATATCTCTATATCCTTGAGCACAAATTTTGGTTATGCTAAGCTTGATTTCTAATGACTATTATATTTCAATTGATTATGTTTCAATTGGTATCTTATACAAGCTTATGCATCATTTTATTTGGTATTTCATAAAGGGGGAGAAAAATTTATATTTCACCGGTCAATTGATTTTGGTATTCTACTCCCACACTTTATGTTAAAAATAATTTAAATAAAAGGTATTGATTCTTTTGGTATCATATGCTTTTAATGAAAAATTACTTTCAATTAGTACTAATCTTTACAAATGGTATCATGATTATCTATAAGTTTACTTAAAATTGGTATGTTTTATTGATATCAAAATTTTTGGTTGAAATGATTTATTTACTTTCAATTGGTATTTAATTGGTATTTACTTACAATTGGTATAAATTGGTATTTAAATCTATGTTTGTTTTATATACCACATTGTGTACTTTCAATTATATACTTTCAATTAGTATGTTTTATTTCATTGATATCATGATGCACTAAATTGATATATATTTTCTTACAATTGGTATCAAGAAAGTTTTCTTTTGAGTTCACCCCTTATTGATATTTTTTTTGTTGTTTAAAATAAAAAGGGGAGAATATTGTTTCTTTGACCCCTTTGTTGATGATTGACAAAAAGGGGGAGAATTATTTGAGTTTATATGCATGTTTATTATGCATGTTTATTGTTTAGTGATTATCTTTCCAATTGGTATTAGAATTTTGTTTTATTGATTAGTATATCAAGAGGCCTTGATTAGTATCAAGAGCTTAAGTTTTTTTTATTGAGTTGATTGGTATCAAGAGCTTAAGTTTTTTTTACTGAAATTTTTATTGGTATCAAGAGCTTAAGAACATGTTTATTTTAAAAAAAGGAAAAAGAATTTATTTTAAAAAGTTTGGTATCAAGAGCATGTTTATTTCATATTTAGTATCAAGAGCATGTTCATTTCATTGTTTTATGCATATTGATGCATATTCATGTTAGTATTCATTGCATATATTTATTGCTTATTGCTATGCATGAGTTAAGGGGAGCTTCTTTGAAGCTTAACTTTAATCCATGCATATATAACTCCATGAGTTTTGTCATCATCAAAAAAGGGGAGATTGTTGGCCCAGAGGCCTTCCACTCTAGTTTTGACGATGATTAACTCATGTAGTTATGTTTACTAATATTCTTGTGATGTTTAGTTTCAGATACTTAACCAAGATATTAGTAGGTGATTAACTTCAACAAAGGTGTATTGGAACTTCTCACATGGTGATTCAAGAGCCCGAGCGAGAAAGTCATATCTAGCACTCGTTGGAGTCAAGCTCGTTGGGTCACAGTTTGGATCGAGTCAACTTGGAGATGGCGCTCTACAAGAAGACTTCGGTACATAGTTTAAATTTTGTTTTAGATCCATTTGTAAAGACTAGATAGTGTGATATGCTCAAGTTCACAACACACACACTTGTTTAAGTTTTCATGTTTATTGGTTTTCGATTTTTGGTTTAACCGATCTTGGTTTTCATGAATAGATAAAATCAAAACAAGTTTACATTGTTTAATGTATATTAAATTTGTTCTATATACATGTATGCTTCATATCTTAGACAAACTTATTTTGATATGCCAATTCATGTGTTTGGAGTCTTGTGTTTAACAAAACATATTTTCGGATTTAATATCAAAAACATGGATATATATATATATATATATATATATATATATTATATATATATATATATATATATATATATATATTATATATTATATATATATATATATATGTTTCATGTATATTGGATTATATCCATATACAACATGCTTCAAGTTGTTTAAATAACATGTTTTTGTATTTGGATGAGTTTTGAAAAATCGGATTTCCATTTGAAAAATTCAAGTTTTAAAAAATACAGTTTTTGGTTTTCGGCAAAATTTGTAAGTCACAAAAATGGTTCAAAAAGTTTGAAATTTGTGTTGAAATTTTTCAGACAAGTTTGTATATCAATGTATTATACTAAAACTATTTTTGAGGATTTTTAGAGAATTTTATGGGATTTATTTTGTATTTAAAAACTAAGTTTTTCTATCCTAAAATTATTCTGCCAGGCTCTGGCGGTCGACCGGAACGGTCGACTGGACGTGCACAAGGATGTGCACTTGGCCGTGTTAGTTGGCCGGTTGACCGCACAGTCGACCGATGATCGGGGGAAAACCGTGCACAAAAAGTGTATGTTTTGAAATAAAGATTTAAAGTGTGTGTGCTTTGGCTTCCTCGATACTTCCGTTATAGCAAAGAGGCTAAAACGAGTCGAATCCATAAGGATGGGAGGCGATGGAAGCTTTACCGGTTGATTCACGTGTTTGTTAAAAGGTTCTTCAAAGTCTTAAAGAATCAAAAGAAAAGAAAAGAATGAATGAAAAGAGAAGTACACAGTGAAACACAAAGAAGTGGGAAACATAGAAAAGAATGGTTTTTGTGATTTTGATATTTCTAAAACAAGGTGAAAAAGAAAGAAAACTCATGGCTACTAACTACTAATGACTTCACCAACATGCTAACCTCTTAGTGAGAGTTGCCTCACATATATCAATTGCCATCACTAGTCCTTGGTTCAAGAGCTATTCAAAGCATGACCCATATGTAACTCATCACAACCCAACTCTTCAAAACAAGTTCAAGCTACACTTAAATCATCAAAACCCGATAAGAGCAAGCATGAAGTAAAATAATGTTAGCTTATTAGTGGTTAGGAAGTTAGAGTTAGATCCATCATCATGAGCCATCAATGGCTCTTGCAAGAGCAAGGCCAAAACGAGGCTATTAGATTCATGTGGATTATCAAATAAGAAGTTAGACTAGTTGGTGGTTAGTAGTTAGTGCCATGAGAGAAAAGATTAGCTACACATGTAAAAAAAGTTAGATAGAAAACAAAGAGAGGTAAAGAGAGCGCCTTTCATAGCTTGTCACCTTCTATTACAAGCACTCTTGTATTCCACTCATGTATCACTCTTTCTCCTAATATAAGATCTAAAATAAATAGAAAATACAGAAGGGAAGAAGAAGAACTACC
Organism: Agave tequilana; assembly: GCA_038442645.1. NCBI lineage: Eukaryota > Viridiplantae > Streptophyta > Magnoliopsida > Asparagales > Asparagaceae > Agave > Agave tequilana. The sequence continues at coordinate 16,970 of JAVJIF010026331.1, forward strand.
CTAACCTAAACTAAACTACAACATGGAATGAAAAACTACCCTAAACTCTGTATATCTTGCTTTTCTGGAACCCAGGGGGTATTTATAGCCACTAGGGAAGAGGAGGGCCAGTGGACAAACCCTGGCCCGAAGCCGCGCGCGCCGCGGCCGTACGGCGCGGAAACGCGGCTTGGGGCGCGTTTCCGCGGCCCTTTGTGGCTGTGTGTGCGGCACCTCGAGCCGCGCGTAGCCCAGTCTGTCTCCTGTCAGTTCTGGTGCCTGGTTTTCTGGTTTTGCACCCCTGGTTTTGTCGAATCAGTTCCTCTAGGTCAATGGCTATGATAATAGGCATTTAATCACCAATTAAATTGTGATTTAGATCTTCTTCTTCATTTGCACACCATGAACCTAGGATCAAGCAAGTAAGGTATTATTAGCAGAATTTATTATCAAATAAATGTGAGAATGTGATGAAAATTATGCAAAATTAGAGACTAATCAACCGACTGAAGGCAACCCACTCTCGGGTTGCCCCGCTCGACCGGGCGGTCGACCGGCAGAGAGCTGTTGCTCTCTGGTTCAGGGCCCGGTCGATCGGCAGTCGACCGGATGGCTCAACGGTCAGAAATTTGACCGTTGGCCGGTCGACCGGAAGGCGAATTCTGGCCTAGTCTGCTGCCAACGGGCAGATTCCTTTTGGGGGTTATAAACACCCCATTTGAGAGAGGTTTTCTCCAAGATTTTCAAGTGCAAAATTCACCTATTCTCTAGTATTTTAAAAGCAAGTTTTCAAAAGAGTATTGGTTTTAAAGATCATTCTTTATTTGTTTTCAAGAGTTGAAAAATCAAAAAAAATATAGATTTGGGATATTTGCTTTGTTATTCATTTCTATCAAATACTAAGTTGTTTTTCTAAGTATTTTTCCTTGTGATTTGTTTTTCAACATCTTGATTTTCCACACTTGAGCTATATCATTCTATCCTCTTTATAGGATCTTTGTTTTTGTGAAAAAGAATTGGTTTGTAGACTTTTGATCACTAAGTTGTAAACCCTCCTACTTTGTGTTATCCCTCTTGTGTAGAGGTTGATTTGTGGAGTGGTGGCTTTGTGCCCTATCCCTCTAAGTGAGAGGTTGATTGATTATATTGGCTTTATGCCTATCCCTCATTTGTGAGGTTGATTTGCTGTGATTTTGTGCCTTGCCTCTAAGTGTAGAGATTGTTTTGGTTGAGAGAGGAGTTGTGTACTCCATATTGTATTTACCCCAAATCCTCAGTGGAGGTTCCCCGTGTGGGAGTCCTATGTGGACAAGTGGATTGGAAATCCTTCTGTGTGAAGGCGGGGACGTAGAGCTGTGTGCTCGAACCTCGAAATATATTCGTGTGTTTGCTTTTGATCGATTGACTCTTACTCACTCTCTCTATTTACTATTGTGCCTTGCATCATTTCATATTGATCATTCATAATTATATGCTTGGCTTGTTTGTGCATGCCTCACTTGTGCTTAACCACGAGAGCTTCATATAGCGCCTCAACTCTTATTCAGAGGAATCAAAAGGAGTTAGTCCAGAGCCGTTCACTGGAAATTCGGCTACGCTCGTTGGTTGCATTAAGTGTAGTTGCAATTAAGTTTTAATTTGCGTATTTAGTTCATTAGATTTGCCATACATCTATTCACCCCCCTCTAGGTGTACTTTCAATTGGTATCAGAGCCTACGCTCCTGATATTTGATTTAACCACCTAGGAGTGTGATCTTGGTTTGCTAATCTACATTTGCATTTGGATTTGCACACATATAGTTTGCACTCATGGATAGCCCTCCCATGTTTGATATCTCTAAAATGACACATTGAAGATTTTGATGAGTTGGCATTTAAAAGCCCTAGGATATAAAGTTTACCTTGCCATTACCAAGGAATCCTACCTTAGTAATAGAAGACCTATAGAGGCCAATGCAATAACCCTAAAGGCACTTAGAGCATCTCTTTATAAAGATTATTTACATGTGTTTTTCACTATTATTCGGCTTTTGCAGTATGGAGCATTTTGACTTCTCCCGAGCTACCAAAGATTATCGATAAGATGAAGAGATCTAGAAGAGACGAGTCCGATGAACGTTGCTTCATGGTCCAAGGGAATGACTCCCTTGAGGTACACTCGGACACTCAACTAGATGCTAGTACTAGTTCCTATTGCAATGAGTGTTTAGAGGCACAAGCCATGAATGATAAACTTGCTAAAAATTGTAAAAATTTGATTTCAAAATACAAACTTTTGAAAAAGAAAAGTCTTGGTTTAAAAGAAGAAAATAAAAATTTATCTTCTAGACTTGAGATTGTTTTGCAAGAAAGGGATGAGATTCAAGTGAAAGTGACTCGCTTAAATCCCAACTTGATCTTGCACTTAATGAAAACAAAATTTGAAAAGTAAGAATGATTGTGAATATGTTTTGAAGAAAAATGAGGCTTTAACTTCAAAACTTGATTTTGTATTAAAAGAGAATAATTCTTTGTAAAATAAAATAAATTTGATTTCACAAGAATTGAAAGATTGTTTAAAGAAAAATGTTTCTTTGAAAAATGATTTAGATTCTCATGTTTGCCATGCTAGTGTAGCTTCACCTAGCTTACCTATTGCATGCACCTCTTCTACAATTGATAATGATATTTATTTGTTAAAGAAGAGTGTGGATTGTTTGGGCTCCACTTTGAGCCAATGTGCTTTGAACCATACACAATTAGAATCTATGTTTCGAAAGAAATAAGTTTCATCTTTACATGCACACCATCCAAGGCATACGCATGCTTCGCACGTTCATGTACACAACACTATGTATGCTCATTGTACACTTATACACATTGTGGACGTAAGGGCCACCTTGCTAAATTTTGTTATGATCGTATGAATGATTCTAATTTAGCAAATAAGTTTGTTTGGGTTAGGAAAGGAACTAACCCCATGACCAAAAAGAGTGTGGGTACCAAAGACCATCCCTATTGTTTTTGATTTAGGTGTGGGTTCTCGCATGACGTGAGAGCAATGGTACCTATAGGTGGATGCGTTCCGAGCTTAAAGAGGACAATTAGGATGCATCACTTTCAAGGAGAGTTTGGTGGGAGAACCACCTTATTTTGGAGACATGGAGAGTTGCCTTCTTGGTTTTGGAAACTATCCCTCACTCCTTATTTATGTTTACATACTTTCATATTATTCATTTTTAGTATGTCTTCATGTTTTATGATTAGTATGTTAAATGCATGTTTATTAGTCCTATGATATACATGTTTAGTTATTTGAGACACCCATGTATAATATGGATTTATATCTTTGTGTTCTCACATTTATTTTTAACTAATGTGTATGTCCTAAATCTACGCATGTGCATATACATATTGATCATATGAATGTTTATGTGTTTTATTTTTGACTTTTATGCTTCATGTTTTGATTACATGTTTGGTTGTTAGTTTTCATTAAAATTAGGATATATACTTGTACAACTAGTGAACCACAAATAGATCATTATATGTTTGTGCTTGAAACGCTCATTTGTACCCATTAGATGTACTAGTATAGTCTAGTTTTGATGATTCACGCATTTGACTTGTATTCCCCATTTTACATGTTTTTCGTATTTATGTTTAACTTCATGTATATGTCCATTTTGTCTAAACTATTAGATATACATATACATCCTTGAGCCACTTGCCTTCATGCATATACTTTGTGGACTCGTTATTTTTGGATATGTATGCATACTTTAGTTTGAACATGACATACATATACCTTGAAGATTAAATCGTTTTGATGATTTTCATGTTTTAAGGAATTTTGTATTTGAACTCAATTGCCTACTTTCATGACTTCGTATTTCACATTATACTTGTACACTCACCTTATTTAGTGTTTTCTCATGATTTTATTTTTATGAGTACAATTTGTGCTAATATAAATTTTGAGTGTTTGGTGATCATGTGATCTACATGTTTTTCATGAAATTTATTCCTTCCTTGAAGGATTTCGTACTAGTTTTTAAATTTTTCGTAAAACTAGTTCGTATTCTTCATTATGGTAGAGTTTTTCAAGCATACTATATTTTCAAAACTATTTTAAAAACCCTACCCATTTAAGGGCGGTTGGTTGGGCGACCATACCTTGTATGCTTATTATTGAAAATCCTTTTAAACATGAGCATGAAATGAGTGGAAAGGTAACATGAGGTATACACTTAATCTTATTGTATTTCAATTGGTATCATTGGATCTTTTCAATTGGTATCACTATTGACATTTTTTTGTATACTCATATATGTTTTTTATATATCTATGCTTATACTTCAAATAGTATCAATTTCGATTGGTATTCAATTTTTCATACATATATATGATTTATTTGTGCTTACTATATCTCTATATCCTTGAGCACAAATTTTGGTTATGCTAAGCTTGTTTTCTAATGACTATTATATTTCAATTGATTATGTTTCAATTAGTATCTTATGCAAGCTTATGCATCATTTTATTTGGTATTTCATAAAAGGGGAGAAAAATTTATATTTCACATTTCATTTGGTTTTGATATTCTACTCTCACACTTTATGTTAAAAACAATTTAAAAAAAGGTATTGATTCTTTTTGGTATCATATGCTTTTAATGAAAAACTACTTTCAATTGGTACTAATCTTTACAAATTGGTATCAAGATTATCTATAAGTTTACTTAAAATTGGTATGTTTTATTGATATCAAAATTTTTTGGTTGAAATGGTTTATTTACTTTCAATTGGTATTTAATTGGTATTTACTTACAATTGGTATAAATTGGTATTTAAATGTATGTTTGTTTTATGTACCACATTATGTACTTTCAATTGGTATGTTTTATTTCATTGATATCATGATGCACTAAATTGATATATTTTTTATTACAATGGTATCAAGAAAGTTTTGTTTTGAGTTCACCCCTTATTGATATTTTTTTTTGTTGTTTAAAACAAAAAGGGGAGAATATTGTTTTCTTTGACCCCTTGTTGATGATTGACAAAAGGGGGAGAATTATTTGAGTTTATATGCATTATTATGCATGTTTATTGTTTAGTGATTATCTTTCCAAACAGTATTAAGAATTTTTTTTATTGATTGGTATATCAAGAGGCCTTGATTGGTATCAAGAGCTTAAGTTTTTTTTATTGAATTGATTGGTATCAAGGGCTTAAGTTTTTTTTATTGAAATTTATTGGTATCAAGAGCTTAAGAACATGTTTATTTTAAAAAAAAGGAAAAAGAATTTATTTTAAAAAGCTTGGTATCAAGAACATGTTTATTTCATGTTTAGTATCAAGAGCATATTCATTTCATTATTTTATGCATATTGATGCATATTCATGTTTAGTATTCATTGCATATATTTATTGCTTATTGCTATGCATGAGTTAAGGGGGAGCTTCTTTGAAGCTTAATTTTAATCCATGCATATATAACTGCATGAGTTTTGTCATCATCAAAAAGGGGGAGATTGTTGGCCCAGAGGCCTTCCACTCTAGTTTTGATGATGATTAACTCTTGTAATTATGTTTACTAATTTCTTGTGATGTTTAGTTTCAGATACTTAACCAAGATATTAGTAGGTGATTAGCTTCAATAAAGGTGTATTGGAGCTTCTCACATGGTGATTCAAGAGCCCGAGCGACAAAGTCATATCTAGCAATCGTTGGAGTCGAACTCATTGGATCATGGTTTGGATCGAGTCGACTTGGAGACGGCGCTCTACAAGAAGACTTCGGCACATAGTTTATATTTTGTTTTAGGTCTATTTGTAAAGACTAGATAGTGTGATATGCTCAAGTTCACAACACACACACTTGTTTAAGTTTTCATGTTTATTAATTTTCGATTTTTGGTTAACCGATCTTGGTTTTCATGAATAGATAGAATCAAAACAAGTTTACATTGTTTAATGTATATTAGATTTGTTCTATATACATGTATGTTTCATATCTTAGACAAACTTATTTTGATATGCCTATTCATGTGTTTGGAGTCTTGTGTTTTAACAAAACATATTTTCGGATTTAATATCAAAAACATGGATATATATATATGTTTCATGTATATTGGATTATATCCATATACAACATGCTTCAAGTTGTTTAAATAACATGTTTTTGTATTTGGATGAGTTTTGAAAAATCGGATTTCCATTTGAAAAATTCAAGTTTTAGAAAATACAGTTTTTGGTTTTCGGCAAATTTGTAAGTCACAAAAATGGTTCAAAAAGTTTGAAATTTGTGTTGAAATTTTTCACACAAGCTTGTATATCAATGTATTATACTAAAACTATTTTTGTGGATTCTTAGAGAATTTTATGGGATTTATTTTGTACTTAAAAACTAAGTTTTTCAGTCCCAAAATTATTCTGTCAGGCTATGGCGGTCGACCGTTTCGGTCGACCGAACAGTAGCCGGTCGACCAGAGCGGCCGACCGGACGTGCGCAAGGATGTGCACTTAACCGTGTCAGTTGGCCGGTCGACCGCACGTCGACCGACTGAAGGCAACCCACTCTCGGGTTGCCCCAGTCGACCGGGCGATCGACCGGCCAGAGAGCCGTTGCTCTCTGGTTCAGGGCCCGGTTGACCGGGCGGTCGACCGGATGGCTCAACGGTCAGAAATTTGACCGTTCGCCGGGGACCAGTCGATCGACCGGAAGGCCAATTCTGGCCTTGTCTGCTGCCCACGGGCAGATTCCTTTTACCCCATTTGAGAGAGGTTTTCTCTAAGATTTTCAAGAGCAAACATTCACCTATTCTCTAGTGTTTTAAAAGCAAGTTTTTAAAAGAGTTTATTGGTTTTAAAGATCATTCTTTATTTGTTTTCAAGAGTTGAAAAAATCAAAGAAAAATATAGATTTGGGATATTTTCTTTGTTCTTCATTTCTATCAATACTATGTTGTTTTTTCAAATATTTTTCCTTGTGATTTGTTTTTCAACATCTTGATTTTCCACACTTGCGCATTCTATCCTCTCTATAGGATCTTTGTTTTTGTGGAAAAGAATTGGTTTGTGGTCTTTTGATCAATAAGTTGTAAACCCTCCTACTTTGTGTGATCCCTCTTGTGTAGAGGTTGATTTATGGAGTGGTGACTTTGTGCCCTATCCCTCTAAGTGAGAGGTTGATGGTTGTATTGGCTTTGTGCCTATCCCTCATTTGTCAGATTGATTTGTTGTGGCTTTGTGCCTTACCTCTAAGTGTAGAGGCTGTCTTGGTTGAGAGAGGAGTTGTGTACTCCATATTGTATTTACCCTAAATCCTCAGTGGAGGTTCCCTGTGTGGGAGTCCTGTGTGGACAAATAGATTGGAAATCCTTCTGTGTGAAGGCGGGGACGTAGAGCTATATGCTCGAACCTCGAAACATATTCGTGTGTTTGCGTTTGATCGATTGACTCTTACTCACTCTCTCTCTCTTTACTATTGTGCCTTGCATCATTTCATATTTATCATTCATAATTATATGTATGGCTTGTTTGTGTGTGCCTCACTTGTGCTTAACCACGAGAGCTTCATATAACGCCTCAATTCTTATTCAGAAGAATCAAGAGGAGTTAGTTCAAAGCCCTTTACCGGGAATTCGGCTACACTCGTTGGTTGCATTAAGTGTACTTGCAATTAAGTTTGAATTTCCGTATTTAGTTCATTAGATTAGCCGTACACCTATTCATCCCTCCTCTAGGTGTACTTTCAGTTTCTTTTGAAATAAGGTTTCCAATTTAGAATGATTGGATGCATAATTATTCAAAGTTGAACTCAAATAATTTATTCTATTTTTCAAAACTTGAATCTCATTTTTATCAATGGTGGCATGAAAAGTATGGTGAGAATGAGAATCACACTCTTTTTCTTTTTAGAAATATTTTCTTTTCTTTTGAAACAATTTTTCTTTCTAAAAAGTTATTTTCTTGTGAGGCAATTTTTTCTTTTTCCACCAAATTAATTTATTCTTCAAAGCATTATTTCCTTCAAAATATCATTTAGTTTAGAAAACAAGGAAATATTCTCATTTTTCAAACATTCATTTTCTTTTGAAATAATTTCAAGTTTATTTTGAAAAGAATCTTTTCTTTTAAAATGGACTCATATTTATTTTTCAATCTTTTATGGTCCTTTTTAAGCAAATCATATTTTTCAAGAAGTTGTTGACAAAATGAAGTAAGATCATCATAAGACATGTCAACATCCTCATCAAGCTCGGATTTGGAATTTACCTCAAGGGGTTAACCCCTTGGACCATATAGCACAAGTTGGAAGTATCACTTCCATCATCCGAGTCACTCCCTGCGTAGTATTGCTTTTGTTCACCAAGAGAGACTATAGTGTTCCATACTTCAAAAACCGAATCAAGATTAGCAACCCTAGATAAATATTCATCATTTAGGGTAGATCTTAAAGCATGTAGGGCTTTTGCATTAGCCTCAAGGTTTTTGTCATTTAAATAATATGAATCTTTAATAGTGACAAAATAAATATGAATACCTAGGGCTTTGAGGTAAATAGATATCTTAACTTTTCAAGTTTGGATGATAAGAATGTCAAACATGGGAGGTGACATGAAATCCATGTGTGTGTGTAAAAATATTGTGATTAGTTAAAAATGAGGATCTTTAACTCAAGGTTGTTACACCCAAATCAAGAGCACCAAGTTTTGATACCAATTGAAATCACCTAGAGGGGGGAATAGGTGACTAGCTAATCTAATAATGAATTAAGGCGGAATTAAAACTATTTATGCAAACTAAAAACTATTAATCTAAGCACACCAAGTATAACACAAGAGTGTAGTTGAATTCCCGGTGAAGGACTCTGGACTATCTCCTCAAGATTCCTCTAGATAAGAGTTGAGGTGACGCTATGGCTCTCTTGGTTGAATACAAGCGTGAGCAAAAAATCTCAAGCATATATCAATTAAGCACAAGTATATCAAGCAAGTAATGAATATGAACAATTAGAGCATGCAAGATATAAACACAAGTGAGAGATAGAGAGAGCAATGGCAAACAAGGGAGATTTGTTTCGAGGTTCGAGCACCCTTGCTCTACATCCCCGCCTTCAACACTATGAAGGATTTCCACTAGAATCGATCCATCGGATCATGCGATGCCGCAACACCTACAAGGAGTTCACACTAGAACTCTTGGACTCACTAGTCCCTTCACTTGTTCCCGTAAGAATAAATACACGCAAGCACACTAGCTTGTCGAGGCCGCACCTCTACACCGAGCTCTCACTAGAACTCGAAACAACGCGAACCCGTAAGTCTACCTCCTTAAATACAAAATGAACACTTTGGTGATCTAAACACTTTGATCACCTAAAAATACTCTCACAACAACTCTCCTATAGGATTGATATACCAATAGAAAGTTCAAGTATGTGTGAGAAAAACTAGGATTGATTTAGTAGTGAAAACTCAAAGAATTACTTTTGAAAATCTCTTGATAAACTCTCCTTTTGATTTAGAAATATTGGCTCTAAAACATGAGGAGAAAACTACTGAGATAGGTAGGAAAAACTAGCCCAAATACTATCTTGAAATCTTGTGAAAAACAGCCCAAGGGGTCCCCAATATATAGGCCTAAAAAAACTAGCCGTTGGGGACAACTCATTAGAAAAATCCTGTTGTCAGTCGACCGCCCGGTCGAACGCCAACGATCGAATTTTCGACCGTTGGTAAGATCAGTCGACCGGCCGGTCGACCGCAAACTTGGCTTACAGCTAGTGGTCGACCGCCCGGTCGATTGCGACCATTTACAGAGAGCAAAGATTCTCTGTCGGTCGACCGAGCGGTCGACCGGCCCATGCTGTGCACGTTTGTACACATCGGTCGACCAGAGCAGTTGACCGGCAGAAGGCCAGTCCAATATTTTTCAGGAATTAAAAACTTATCTTTTTACCTTCAATAAAATCCCATAAAATCACTACAAATTTACAAAAATAAGTTCAGTAATATACTTTAATATACAAACATGTTTGATTAAAAATAAAAACATATTTCAAATATTTTGAACTATTTTTGTAATATAGAAGTTTTGCCTTAAATAAAAACGGTATTTTGCAAAAACAATCTCCAAATAGAAAATCGATTTTTCCAAAACTTTTTCAAATACAAAAACAAGATATTTTAAATACTTTTGAAGCTTAGTGTGTATGGTGAAATCACCTAGAGGGGAGTGAATAGGTGATAATACTAATCTAATGTATTAAATGCGAAATTTTAAAAACTAATTATAACAACACTTAATGCAACCAATAAGTGATGCACACACAACCAAGCCAAGCATATAAATATGAATGATCAATATGAAATAATGCACAAAGTAAAGAGAGAGAAAGTAAGAGTCAATGGATCAAGCGTAAACAACAAGATTTGTTTCGCGGTTCGAGCACCCAGCTCTACGTCCTCACCTTCACCCAGAAGGATTTCGAATCCACTAGCTTGTCCATGAAGGACTCCCACACAGGTGAAATACACCTAGAGGGGGGTGAATAGGTGTAATTGCTAATCTAATGATCTTTTTAAACTTATGAAATGAGTGATGCAACAATCTCTCAAAAACACGACTAAGAGCCGAATACCCCTTGCGAGGTTCAGAACTCCTTCCTCCCAATTCCCCTTAAATGGGTTAGAGGTGCGCAATGCAACCGTGTTGTATTGAGGTGTGATTGATCAATGCCAAGTATGATGATGAAAATGAAAGGCTCACAATGTAACACAACAAGTATAGCAACACAAGATTCCACAAGTAGAGGGTTAGTTACTCAAGCAAATAATTCAAGGTAATATAAAACAAGAGAAATTGAAAGCAAGAAGAACGCAAAGGCAATCGCAAACAAGGATGATTTGTTTCGAGGTTCGAGCCCGTTGCTCTAGTCCCCGCCTTCACCTCCGTGAAGGGTTTCCACTATCCCTTAGGATCCCGTACAAGTTAGGCCTCCAAAGACCTCAAGCCCGTAGCTTCACCTTACAAAGAAACTCCACCGAGGAGCTTGTCTCCACAAGAACAAGGATTACAAATAGTGATCTTTAACTAGACCACAACACTCTTTTACAAACACTCTCACTCTTTTACAACTTCACTTATAGAAAGAATATGAAATTTTTGGCTCTATTAAGTGTGGTGAGAAAAGCTTCAGTTGTAGAGTGATATTAGAGATCAAACAACAACTGAAAAACCAATTTGAAAGAATGGAAATGAAAGCTTTAAACTATTTTTCTCTTTCACTTGAAAACAATGAAACTTGTATTTTTCTTTTGAATAACTAAGGCCTATTCCCCACTATTTATAGGGAGAGAATAGGTTAAAAACTCTGATTTTTCCAGCTAATTTGATCAGAAAAAGAGTCCCAACAACTCCTAAAAACTCTGTTAAAGAGAAAACCAAAAACAGTTTTTCAGAAATTCCCAAAGAGGAAAGAGCCGTTATGGCTTGTTGCAGGCCTACCGGTCGACTGCCGGTCGACCGGGTCCCTGCTGGCAAAAGAGCCGTTGGGACTTCGGTCGACTGCCAGTCGACCGATCCAAGAAAGGAAACACAGTTTCCTTCTATCGGTCGACCGACCCAGTCGACCGAAAAGATACAGAGAGCAAACATCTCTTTTCGGTCGACCGGTATGTAGGTTCGGTCGACCGACAGACATGCACAGCCTGTGCATGTCTGGACACAGCAGCCGGTCGACTGCCGGTCGACCGGTCTGCCTGAAATAGTTTTTTTCTGGGCAGATTTTTGAGTTAGAAAAATTTGTAAAAAATCTTTTAAAAAACTCTGGAACTAAGTGTTATGCTGAACTTTGTTTATATACATGTTTTAAACACGATTTTGAAGATATAAAGCTTTGAGTACATGTATGTATAAACCAAGGCATAAACTTAGAAATAAACATTTTCAAAAATATAGAAACATTCAAAACAAGTGTGTGTGCAAATCCTAGAGCCAAATTTCACATATTCTATCTTTAACAAAACTACACTTACAAACTTCTAGGTCTTCAAGACTTCAACATGGGCAATCTTCACTTGATCTTCAATATTGCACTTTGAGCCCAATTTGACTTGTCTTGAATCCAATACACCTTCCTTTAGGGAAGTAATCAACTCTTTAAGATATGAACCTGAAACACACTTAAACAACAGTTGATATTAGTACAAATAACTAATATGTTTTGTAATCATCAAAAAACACTAAACATGGGTTGATTGTAACCTTGGGCCAACAATCTCCCCCTTTTTGATGATGACAAAACATATGAGTTATTAAACAAATAAAAGAGGAAAGAGCTTGGAAAGCTCCCCCTTAAACAATGCTATGTATTTAACATGAATATGAACAACTATGTAAGCATACATAAAGCATTGAAAAATATCATCACCAAAAATAAACTATCATAAGGAATAACAAAATTTAAAACAAACAACATATATTTTCTCCATATATTTTCTCCCCCTTTTTGTCATACATCAAAAAGGGTTAAAAAAAAAATTTTAAGACAAAACAAAACAAACATATTAGAAACCAAAACAAAACAAACTAAGATATTTTAAGTATCAATCTTACATACATTCAATTCACCACAAATAAATGAAAATCTTGCATAATCTAAAGGTTTTGTGAAAATATCTGCAAGTTGAAAATCTGTGGAAACAAAATCGATATCAATGTCACCTTTTTCAAAGTGATCTCTAAGAAAATGATATCTAATGTCTATATGTTTGGTTTTACTATGTTGATTAGCATTTTTGGTCATGTGAATAGCACTAGTATTATCACAATAAATCTTAACATGATCAAAATGTAAATCAAAATCGAGAAGAGTATGTTTCATCCAGAGTACTTGTGCACAACAAGCTCCGGCTGCTACATACTCCGCCTCGGCGGTTGAAAGGGCTACACTATTTTGCTTCTTGGAAGACCAAGACACAAGACAATTGCCCAAGAATTGGCAAGTGCCACTTGTGCTCTTCCTATCTACCCTACAACCGGCATAGTCGGCATCCGAATAACTAGTCATGGTAAATTGGTTAGTTTTCGGATACCACAAACCTAAATCAATTGTGCCCCTAAGATACCTAATTATGCGTTTTACCGCTATTGAGTGTGATTCCTTAGGACATGATTGAAAACGTGCACATAAACATACGGAAAACATTATATCCGGCCTACTAGCCGTAAGATAGAGTAAACTACCAATCATGCTACGAAATAATTTGATGTCTACTTCCTTACCTTGTTCGTCCTTGTCAAGTTTCGTAGTGGTTGCCATGGGAGTCTTTGCTACTTTGGATCCTTCAAGCCCGAACCTCTTGATGAGTTCTTTGGTGTACTTGGCTTGGTTGATGAATGTCCCATCACTACGTTGCTTGATTTGAAGTCCAAGGAAGAAGTTGAGCTCCCCCATCATAGACATCTCGAATTCCTTTTTCATGCATGACTCAAAATTCTTGCAAAGTGAAACATTAGTAGATCCAAAAATAATGTCATCAACATAAATTTGAACTATGAGGATATCTTGATCTATATGTTTGGTAAATAATGTTTTATCAACTTTTCCTTTCTTAAAATCATTTGAAAGCAAAAATGAAGACAATCTTTCATACCAAGCCCTAGGGGCTTGTTTCAAACCATATAGTGCTTTATCTAATTTATAAACATAATTAGGGTGTGTAGGATCAACAAACGCGGGGGGTTGTTCAACATACACCTCCTCATCAATATAACCATTAAGAAAAGCACTCTTTACATCCATTTGAAATAACTTAAAATCTTTAAATGAGGCATATGCTAAGGTCATCCGTATGGCTTCGAGCCGTGCTACGGGTGCAAAGGTTTCTTCAAAATCGATTCCCTCGATTTGAGTGTAACCTTGGGCAACTAACCTAGCCTTGTTTCTAACTACATTACCCGATTCATCCAACTTGTTCTTAAAGATCCATTTAGTACCAATAGTTGGTCTATCTTGGGGCCTAGGAACAAGATGCCATACTTGGTTGCGCTCAAATTAATTGAGCTCCTCCTGCATAGCAAGCAACCAATATGAATCGGCCTCGGCTTCGAGCACATTTTTGGGTTCAATGTGTGAAATAAATGCAAAGTGGCCACAATAATCTTGAATTTTAGAGCGAGTAGTTACCCCTTTTGATACTTCACCTATGACGAGGTCCTTGGGATGATGAGGGTTGAATCTCCAATCCTTAGGTAGTGGTTGAGTAGGCTCCACCTCATTTGTTTGATGTTCATTTCCTTGGGCCTCTTCCACTTTGGCTTCACTTCCATCATCATCCTTTGGCTTGTCTCCCATGGTAGAAGCATCCTCCAAGGTGACTTTCTCCAAACCTTCATGCAAGGCATCTATTTCTACAACATTCTTAACAAACTTGTTAGATTCCTCAAACTTAACATGAATAGACTCTTCAATAGTCAAAGATGATCTAATGAAAACTCTATAAGCCTTACTAGTGTTTGAGTAACCTACAAAAATAGCCTCATAAGATCTAGCATCAAACTTTCTTAAATTATCTTTTGTGTTTAAAACAAAACATTTGCATCCAAAAACTTTAAAATAGGAAACATTAGGTTTTCTAGAAAAATACATTTCAAAAGAAGTTTTAGTAGTATTTTTACACAAGAAAACACGATTAGATATATAGCATGATGTATTTACGGCCTCGGCCCACAAATAATGTGGTAGACCATATTCACTTAGCATTGTCCTAACCATCTCTTGTAATGTTCTATTTTTCCGTTCAACTACTCCATTTTGTTGTGGAGTTCTAGGACAAGAAAGTTCATGCTTTATTCCATGTTCATCACAAAAAGTGGTAAAGGGTTGGTTAATGAATTCACCTCCTCTATCACTTCTTATTCTCAAAATCAAAGAATCTTTTTCTTTTTCTACTCTTTTCTTAAAAGTTTGGAAATACGAAAATGCTTGGTTTTTGTGTTCAAGAAAGAAAACCCATGTAAATCTTGAAAAATCATCAACCAAAACATAAGCAAATCTATTCCCACTTAGACTTTTGGTTTGTGTTGGGCCAAATAGATCCATATGGATTAATTCCAAAGGACGTGATGTCATGATATCCTTAATTGACTTGAAAGAAGACTTAGTTTGTTTCCCAAATTGACATGAGTCACAAACTCGGTCCTTTTCAAAATTCAATGAAGGAATACCTTTCACCATTTCCTTTGAATTTAATCTAGAAATATGATCAAAAGAAATATGCCCTAATCTCCTATGCCACAACCAAGAGTCATCATCGAGGGCTTTTAAACAAGTAATGTTACAAGACATATTTAACATATCAATCATATAAACATTGCTTTCACGAAAACCGGAAAATACACAAACATTGGAAGTTCTATCAATTACTTTACAAGCAACATTGTCAAAAACTACATCAAAACCTTTATCACAAAGTTGACTAACACTCAAGAGATTATGCTTGAGGCCATCAACTAAAACCACATTTTCAATTAAAGGAGAGGTGCCAAGTTTTACATTACCAATCCCGATGATTTTACCCTTGGCGTCATCTCCGAAGGTGACGGTGCCACCTTCATGATATCTTGATAGGGTTGCAAAGTTGTTGATGTCCCAAGTCATGTGCCTTGAGCAACCGCTATCAAGATACCATAAACCTCTATGTCTTTGAGCTTTGGAAAGTACCTACATCATTTAAAACAATAGTTGATTTTGGTACCCAAACTTTCTTGGGTCCTTGAAAGTTAGTGTTACGAACCCAAACATTATGAGATAATGCACTTAGTCTATCATAGCAAAAATTAGCTAAGTGTCCTTTCCGTCCACAATGTGAACATGTGTACACTTTTCTATACATAAATGCATGGCGTGTATGTGAAGTGTGAGCATGCTTTGGGGGTTTACCATGATGCATAGGTTGTGTAGCATGTACATGAGCATGAGCATGAGCATGATGAACATTTTTCTTAGGAGCTTGTTTCTTAGGAAACATATTCTCCATCTTCTTCTTATCAAACTCACTACACTTTTTCAAAACAACATCTAATGAGTCTAATCTTTCCTTAAGCATGGCAATCTCATTAGAATCTACAAATGGGGTCTTTCCTTTACAAGCAATCTTATATTTTTCAAAATCATTTTTAGTGGAAACTAAAGAAGAATGCAAGTCATTATTTTCTTTAGAAAGATTTAACACTTGAATACTCAAAGATTCATTATCCTTTTTCATTTTCAAGTACTTTTCTTCATGAAGTCATAATTTTGAGAAAGTTCTATAAATGCTTCACTTAACTCATCCATGGATAAATCTTCATCAAAAGGAGTTGAGGGGGTTACCTTGCTTGTGCTCTCATTTGCCATGAAGCACATATTGGCGGTGTCGATCTCCTCCTCGGATTCACTTTCGTCATCCCATGTTGCTTTCATAGCCTTCTTCTTGTATGGCTTCTTGGATGAAGATGGCTTCACTTGGTCCGGACACTCCGCTACTATGTGTCCCGGCTTTTGGCAATTAAAGCAAATGATCTTCCTTTCTTCCTTGCCTCCTTGCCATCTCCTCCTTCCTTGGAACTTTGCCTTGTTGTACATCCTCCGGACATTTTTGACTAGAAGTGAGAGCTCCTCGTCATCTTCTTCTTCGTCATCTTCGTCGGAGTAGGTAGCATGACTTTTGAAGGCAATGGTCTTCTTTTTGGTAGGTGCCATGTCCTCCCTTGCTTTCCTTTCCATCTCATGGGTTTTGAGGTTCCCAATGAGAACTATAAGCTCCATCTCTTCATTGTCGTTGAGTTCCTTCAAGGTTGTTGCTTTAACTTCCCATGAAGGAGGAAGGGCCCGGATGATCTTCCTTACTCTTTGATCATTGTTGATATCTTCACCTAAAGAAGAGAGTCCATTAGTAATCTTGGTAAATCTTGTAACCATATCATCTATGGTTTCATTGTCTTGCATGCTAAATGTTTCATATTGAGACCGAAGAAGGTCAATCTTAGCCTTCTTTACTTGTGAGGTCCCCTCATGAGTGACTATCAAGTGTGACCAAATCTCAAATGCGGATTTGCAATGTATAACCCTAGCTATGTCATCATCATTTAGGGCTTGAAGAAGTGCATAGTGAGCTTTGGCATTGGCATCGAATTCCTTAGTCTCTATTTCGGACCAAGTGGATTCGTCACCGGGGGGTACACTAAAGGACTTAGTCACGGCCTTTGCAACTCGGCTACCTAGAGATTGCAAAAACACGGTCATCTTAACCTTCCATATGGGAAAGTTAAGTCCATCAAACTTGGGAGGGGTCTTAATTCCATCGGCCATTTTTACTATATGAATGTGAATGAAATGATTAGCAAATGAGGATCTTCTCTAAGGTTGTTAAACCAAATCTTAGAGTCCAAGCTCTGATACCAATTGAAATATACCTAGAGGGGGGGGAATAGGTGTAATTGCTAATCTAATGATCTTTTTAAACTTATGAAATGAGTGATGCAACAATCTCTCAAAAACACGACTAAGAGCCGAATACCCCTTGCGAGGTTCTGAACTCCTTCCTCCCAATTCCCCTTAAATGGGTTAGAGGTGCGCAATGCAACCGTGTTGTATTGAGGTGTGATTGATCAATGCCAAGTATGATGATGAAAATGAAAGGCTCACAATGTAACACAACAAGTATACCAACACAAGATTCCACAAGTAGAGGGTTAGTTACTCAAGAAAATAATTCAAGGCAATATAAAACAAGAGAAATTGAAAGCAAGAAGAACGCAAAGGCAATCGCAAACAAGGATGATTTGTTTCGAGGTTCGAGCCCGTTGCTCTAGTCCCCGCCTTCACCTCCGTGAAGGGTTTCCACTATCCCCTTAGGATCCCGTACAAGTTAGGCCTCCAAAGACCTCAAGCCCGTAGCTTCACCTTACAAAGAAACTCCACCGAGGAGCTTGTCTCCACAAGAACAAGGATTACAAATAGTGATCTTTAACTAGACCACAACACTCTTTTACAAACACTCTCACTCTTTTACAACTTCACTTATAGAAAGAATATGAAATTTTTGGCTCTATTAAGTGTGGTGAGAAAAGCTTCAGTTGTAGAGTGATATTAGAGATCAAACAACAACTGAAAAACCAATTTGAAAGAATGGAAATGAAAGCTTTAAACTATTTTTCTCTTTCACTTGAAAACAATGAAAACTTGTATTTTTCTTTTGAATAACTAAGGCCTATTCCCCACTATTTATAGAGAGAGAATAGGTTAAAAACTCTGATTTTTCCAGCTAATTTGATCAGAAAAAGAGTCCCAACAACTCCTAAAAACTCTGTTAAAGAGAAAACCAAAAACAGTTTTTCAGAAATTCCCAAAGAGGAAAGAGCCGTTATGGCTTGTTGCAGGCCTACCGGTCGACTGCCGGTCGACCGGGTCCCTGCTGGCAAAAGAGCCGTTGGGACTTCGGTCGACTGCCAGTCGACCGATCCAAGAAAGGAAACACAGTTTCCTTCTATCGGTCGACCGACCCAGTCGACCGAAAAGATACAGAGAGCAAACATCTCTTTTCGGTCGACCGGTATGTAGGTTCGGTCGACCGACAGACATGCACAGCCTGTGCATGTCTGGACACAGCAGCCGGTCGACTGCCGGTCGACCGGTCTGCCTGAAATAGTTTTTTTCTGGGCAGATTTTGAGTTAGAAAAATTTGTAAAAAATCTTTTAAAAAACTCTGGAACTAAGTGTTATGCTGAACTTTGTTTATATACATGTTTTAAACACGATTTTGAAGATATAAAGCTTTGAGTACATGTATGTATAAACCAAGGCATAAACTTAGAAATAAACATTTTCAAAAACATAGAAACATTCAAAACAAGTGTGTGTGCAAATCCTAGAGCCAAATTTCACATATTCTATCTTTAACAAAACTACACTTACAAACTTCTAGGTCTTCAAGACTTCAACATGGGCAATCTTCACTTGATCTTCAATATTGCACTTTGAGCCCAATTTGACTTGTCTTGAATCCAATACACCTTCCTTTAGGGAAGTAATCAACTCTTTAAGATATGAACCTGAAACACACTTAAACAACAGTTGATATTAGTACAAATAACTAATATGTTTTGTAATCATCAAAAAACACTAAACATGGGTTGATTGTAACCTTGGGCCAACAACAGGGAATCTCCACCGAGGATTTGAGGCAATACAATAACTAGGAGTACCCAACTCCTCTCTTTACAACCACAACCTCTCACTAGAGGCAAAGCACCAAGCTAACCAAAACAATCACCTCACAACTTGAGGGATAAGCACAAAGCTACACAAGGATCACCTCACAACTAGAGGGATGCAACCCACTTGCACAACCTCCTCAACACTATGAGGGAAAGGCACAAAGCCAAACAAAAATAGGGTTTACAACTTGGTGATCAAAAGACCACAAACCGATTTCTTTTCCCACAAACACAAAGACCCTATAGATAGGATAGAATGAAGCTCAAGTGTGGAAAACAAAGGAATGGAAAACAAATACTCAAAGAAAATCCTTGGAAAAAACTGAAATCAAGATAAAAAAATTGAATCAAAAACACTTTTCCCATAAACACTTTTCTTTGATTTTCCAAACCCTTAGAAAAACACCAAATAGATTGTAAAGATTTGAGCCCAAAAACTTCTTTTTGATTGCTGTAAAAACACTGATAAGATCAGAAATTTTGCTCTCTTAAAACTTATTAAAAACTATTAAAAGAAAACCCTTTTTATAGCCATTTGGAAAAACTAGCCGTTAGCAGCAATTAAGGCCAGATTTGACCTTCCGGTCGCCCGGCCGGTCCGACCGGCCAACGGTCGAATTTTGACCATTAGCTGCTACCGGTCGACTGCCCGGTCGACCGGGCCCTGAACCAGAGAGCAACGGCTCTCTAGCCGGTCGACCGCCCGGTCGACCGGAGCAACCCGAGAGTGGGTTGCTTTCAGTCGGTCGACCGGCTCAATGGGCTGGCTGCGTGCACGTATCTGTGCACGTCCGGTCGACCGGGTATGGTACGGTCGACCGTGCGGTCGACCGCCAGAGCCTGGCAGTTCTGTTTTAGGGATTGAAAACTTAGGTTTTATTATCCAATTAAATCCCATAAAATCTCTAAAAATTCACAAAATAGTTTTAGTATAATACAATGATATACAAACTTGTGTGAAAAATTTCAACACAAATTTCAAGCTTTTTGAACCATTTTTGTGTTATGGAAATTTGCCGAAAACCAAAAACCGTATTTTTTTAAAAACTTGGATTTTTCAAATGAAAATTCGTTTTGTCAAAACTCTTCCAAATACCAAAACATGATATTAAACAACATTTAGGCATGAAGTATATGGATATAATCCAATATACATGAAACATATATATATATATATATCCATGTTTTTGATATTAAATCCGAAAATATGTTTTGTTGAAAATACCAAAACACTAAAATACATGAATAGGCATATCAAAATAAGTTTGTCTAAGAGATGAAGTTTACATGTATATAGAACATGTCTAATATACATAAACACATGTAAACTTGTTTTGATACTTATCTATTCATGAAAACCAAGATCGGTTAAACCATCAAACCGAAAACAAAAATCAAAAAATAAAACATGTGTGTGTGTTGTGAACTTGAGCATATCATACTATTCTAATCTTTACAAATGGATCTAAACACAAAACTAAACTAGGTACTGAGATCTTCTTGTAGAAGCGTCGTTTCCAAGCCGACTCGATCCAAAATGTGATCCACCGAGCTTGACTCCAACGAGTGCTATATATGATCTTGTTGCTCGGGCTCTAGAAACAACATGTGAAAGCTTCCGGATCACGGAGTTTTAAAGCAAACACCAACTAATATCTTGGTTAATGATCTGAAACTAAGCATCACAAGATAATTAGTACACATAACTACATGAGTTAATCATCATCAAAACTAGAGTGGAAGCCTTTGGGCCAACATATGGATATGATCACACATATATGGTAGAATATCAACGTTTTTGCCAATAAGCTCTAAAATAAGTTTTGATAAAACACGTTTATATTTTGAAGCTTAAAAATCAAAACGGTATTTTTTAAATAAAAACTCTTTTAAGAAAACACATATAAATCTTGTGTATGAGTGTATATGAACTTGAGCAATCCACCAACTAGTCTATCCTTTACATTTTATATAAAAATAAAATCTTAACACTTACAAACATGACAAAAGTCTTCTGAAAATTTCAATTGAAAATCTTCTTCTTTCTTGACTTGGTCAAAATCTTGATACAATGAGTTAGACTTCTCTTGAGTACTTGATGCGATCTTGATGCACAAGCTCTTGAATCAACACGTGCTAGCTCCAAAAATTGACTTTAAATTCTTTGTTGAAGCTAAACACCTACTAAAATCTTGATCACATATTCGAGACTAATTAAACACAATATCATTAGTATTATAACTAAATGAGTTAATCATCATCAAAACTAGGGCGATAGGCCTTTGGGTCAACAAAAAGTGCTTCCTAATCTAAATGCAATGCGAACGTACCTTATTTCCAGCACTCTTCGACAGTAAAGTAAATGAAACAGAAATAGACACGTGCCCTAAGATGTAAAAGTCTAAACCGTTTTTAAGTTAAACAACCAATCAATTAATGTTGTGTTATTAGCGGTGTGCAAAATAGTCAAATAGGTAAAATAATAATTTCAGAAGATAACTTTTGTAATTTTAAGCAGCCCTGCAGAAAAATGTCAGTAGTCCTCTCAATAACCCGCGTTTATGCGGCTATAGCTGCGTTTGCGCGGCTTGTTTGATGTGTTAGGGGCTCTACTTTGAAAGCAGAGTCCCAGAGCCAATTTTGTTCGCCTTTCTGCAATAAGTTTTCTATTCTCCACTCCCACACACAGAAATAGAGAAGTTAATTAGTTAAAAGAACAAACTGTACAGTTTCCTCCCTGGCAACAGTGCCAAAATTTGATTGAGGAAAAGATAAAGTTTAGAAAAGTCTTTATCTGATGAGTGATGAAATCTGAATTCCTGTAATTTAACCGTAGTAGCGATGGTTATACGGGTCGATCCTCAGGGAGAGATGCAATAAAAGCGTTTTGATGCAATATTGTTCTTAGAAGAAAGAAGTTGTTTGGGGAAAAAAATTGATTTTGTTGCAATTTATGAGGAAAGATCATAGTCCAATAATCATCTACCACCGCTAACTTACTAGTCCATGAAGATTAAACCTCATGTTGAATCATAAATTGTTCCTAAAAGAATCTACTTCAAGTAAGATATATAAGACGCAAAGCTACCCCTAATTGAAACACACTAGCCAAAGTGTAACATTAGGCATAGCCTAAGAAAATTGTTTAGATTTAACATGAAGCTATCAGAGCTATCTAAGCATAAAATAAGAAAACTATTAACTATTATTAATAAGAATCAAGTTTACTTTTTATCATCATAAGTGTTCAAGAAGATTACCTAGTTCTAGGGTTTTAAGCATACATGGGATTCAATCAGTTTAAGCAATCACAAAACTAGAAGTAGTAATAGAGATATTAGTAAAATATAAAGTTGTATTTAGCTCTGCATGATGAAGCTCAAGCTAGCATGGTGTTTAAATAAAAAAATTGCATGAATAAAAAGAAAGCAAGTAAAAGTAGACAATAGAATTAAAAGAATAACAATAATCTTGTTTATTGAACCTGTCACTGTCAACTTACAATCGCTCCTTCGTCTCTTTACAATTCCCTCAAACTAAAATCCTAAAAATTATAAATTTCGAAAGAAAAAAAATACTAAAGAAAATCCGAAGTTGTGATCTCTGAGCTCCTTCTTCCTCTCGCTCTAAAGTGGTATTTATAAGAGAAGTAGATGGTAAAATCTCAGTCGAACTCATACACCTAACCGCCACAGCAGTCTCCAACAGAAAGCCATGGAAACACAACCACGACAATTTCAGAGGGTCTAGGTACGCGCTTTTGGCTCTGACTTCATCTCGTCCATCCATTAGAAGATTTATCCTCAGAATCTTCATTTAAACTCTGGATTTTAAAATAATATTCTTCTAAATAACTTGGGGTATCTCTTAATCCGAGTTTAAATTTAAATTCTCCCCCTTTATCTTTGACTTGAAGCTTAAGCAACCTGATTTAAGTTGATCTTCTCCATTATCTCTGAATTAGGATAAGGATTATCTCTGAATCCTTATCTTCCTCTTAATTTCAAATGATTAAATTGAAATCTGAATTTAGATAGGATAATTGAATAGATTAGAAACTTCTTTCATCTTTATCCTCATATTTTAAATAACTACACACCATAATCAAAATGAGGATTAAATAGCAAAATTGTATAAAAATAATCAAAAGTTAAATGTGTAAATGTGATGATAATAATACAAATATGAAATGTAATCACTTATTCAAGCGGGCTAGCGACTCTATGAGTTAACTTACAGTCAATATAATATCGATATAATCAGTATGAGATATTTAGATGGAAACAAAGATGTATTTTTTTTAATGTATAGGTCGTAGTCGGATTTGAACTTAGACCCTCCGTAATCTACTCTATATGAGATAGACTTGTGCCCTTCCAAAAAGATTCGAGCTTGAATTCTTCCAACTCAAATACAGCTCTCTAACATTTGAATACAAGATCTACTCCGTTGAAATTGATCTATATTATTTCAAGTATTTATAAACCAAAAATCAAGTGTTTTGAATACTTTTTGATCATCCATCAAGCGGCGCAAAATGGACGGCCAAAAATAATGAGTTGGTTAGATCTATGTTTTTAGACATACAAATTCTGGATCCGACCATTTGATTATGATCTAAAAATTTAAAAACCCTTACAAACTAATTTTTGTTAGGTTTCAAATGTTCTACACTGTTAAACTAACTAACTCACTATTTAGGTTGTCCACCCTACCTGATGCAGAAGCAACATGTATTAAAAACATTTAATTTTTGATTTATAGATACTTGAAATAATATAGATCAACTTTAACGGAGTGAATCTTGTATTCGAATATCGGATGTTAGTGTTTGAGTGGAAAGAATTCGGCCTCAAATCCTTTTGTAAGGAGACAATTCTACCTCCTAACTTATTTACTAATAAGCCAGGCAAGGAGACATGTTTCACTATCAAAAGTCCTGGTTCAAAGTCCCAACCACTCAGTCCAAGCTTTGATGTTCGAATAAGACTTTGTTCCCTACTAGTCAGTGTTGCGAAGCATCAAAAGATAAAACCGAGTGAATTATTTTTTTTGTCCCTTATCTCTAGTAACTCATCACAGAGGGAACTGGTGGCCATGGTGGTCAACCAGCTAACCCAAAACACGTCCTAGAACAGCGAAAAAAAAAGGCATGCCCAATGGGCCCCACGGGATCTCCCATAAAGACTTTCCTAACTTGTGGTCCAAAATCAAGCCCGAAACGAAGAGCAAGGAAAAGTTTGCAACAACGACGCCATCGCTTGCGTCTTGCTCCAACTCCTCGCGTGCTTCCTGGAAAAATTCCCTTCCCTTTCCCGTTTCGCACTGCCAAATTAATCCAACCTTGCGCCCAGCTCTAAAAGGTTCATGTGTGTGAGTCACACACACATATTATAATCAGTTCTAAAAGGGAACAAAGTTTTAAATTATTTTGAGCCTCTTATAAGAGGGTGGTCAATCTCACGTGTTAATGCACGATTGGTCCTTTTATAATATGTGTGGCTCACACACATGAACCGAATCTTTCTATTCTGTAATAGTTTCTGCTTTCTTTTCTCAAAAATTATTAGCACCAACGCTTTATAAAGCTAAAAGATTTTTTTTTCTTTTTTTTTTCCTTTCAGTGAAGTGAATCTATTATTATTGTAAAAGTAGCCCAATAATGATGATGATCGTGACACAGGGCGGACCATGTGAATATTCTCTTTGGAGAGGAAAACAACTCGGATCTTGGAAAGTTAAAGAGGGAGAGGGACGTGGGGGCCAGAAGGAATACCTGGCCCGCGACAAGTATGGAGCGTTTTGAGGGGAGAAGGATTCTCAAATAGAAGAAGAGAGGTGCCCGAGGTGAGAGATGTTTCAACACAGTGGGGTGGCCAGGATTTTTGACCCTGGGGGCACTTCCATGTGCCAAATTAACGTGCTCCGTCAAGCACTCCAATAAGACAAGTAGACAGTGACGAATGTGAGATCCTTTTTTTTATGTAAGCGTAACATAATAATATTAGATATTTATCGTATTTGATGTAATTAGAAAACACTTAGCGTTTAAAATCTAAATCTAAAACATTAAAAGATGATTCTCAAGTGTACGTTGGCATTGAATTAATAAAATATATTATTATTAAATTTATTGAAAAACTAATTAGGCGAAAATGTTAGTTATAACTCAAAAGTTTTAAATTAAAATTTATGATCCTAGTCTTAAATTAATAATATGTTAAAACTTTTAAATTATTGAATATATTCTAATAACAATCATAATTAATCTCTATTACTTTTCAAATAGAGTATAAACTGTATAATCTATATTGTACTATTATAATCTTTTTTTATTGTTCTATAATAATCCAT
Organism: Agave tequilana; assembly: GCA_038442645.1. NCBI lineage: Eukaryota > Viridiplantae > Streptophyta > Magnoliopsida > Asparagales > Asparagaceae > Agave > Agave tequilana. The sequence continues at coordinate 42,553 of JAVJIF010026331.1, forward strand.
CCTTATTATTAAATATTTGATTTCTAAAGAGTATATTGTTTCTACTTATTTTTGTTTTTGAATTAATAAAAAATGTGTGTTTGATAAGTAATATAAAGTTATTGGACAAGAGGAGAAAAACTGTAAGAAAAAGAAATAAAACATTGTGTTTCAAAATTAATACAAATGTTTCTACTTATTTTTTTTCTTTTGAATTAATAAAAATTGGATTTGACAATGTAAAGGATAAAAACTCCTCAGACTCTGAGACTCAAACCCAAGAATCTAGATAAAAGGTTACTAACAACTACAATTATATTATAATATAACTCTTAATATACTTTATTTATGAGGACCAAATTAGAACTGGTCCTAACTTTTGGGGAGCAACATTTCAAAAGAATATGAAGAGATTTTGGGATTCCATTTCACCAATTGATCTCATCAACACTGGACTTGACTTAAGTTGTCAGCAAACAAGAAAAGAAGTACATTGGACTTAACTGTAGAAAAAATGAAGAGAATCTGTTCTCCCAAATAAAGAAAAGAAAAGAAAAAAGTCTAGTCAGAAAAGAAATCTGACTACTTAGTGAGTCTATATATGAATGAATCCTTAAAGATCCAAGTTCGCTAACTGAATAGCCCAACTAGACATTTTTAGTGCATGTTTGGTTTTGAGGTTTAATTTTCTATACTGTAATTTTCTGGAGTTAACTCCAATAACTCCAAAAAAACTAACATGATGCCAATTCTTACTGTTCGTGTTTTATTAAATCATAGTTGATTACAAAAGTTGACCATATCTGTAATTTAGAAAAATCTAGTTAGTTATACTAGATTTTTCTTTCACTCCAAAATCTATTTGGCTAGTTTTTATTTTCTTCAATATGAAACCTTAATTGTAACCCTTTTATCATTCTTAGTTTTATTTTTTCAATTCTATCTCTTTCTATATTTGTCCTACTTTTTTAATTTTCCCCTTCTTTACTTATATTTTTGGATCTATTCTTATCTTATTTTCTAATTTTTTTATTAGGATCTACTCTTTTTTTCCGTCAAACTTTGGTCTAGATTTTTTTTTTCTTTTTATACTTTTTTACATTTTTCTTCATAGTTTTTTTATTTTTTTATTCTTTTTCTCGATTATTTTCTTTCTTTCTTTCTTTCTTTTTAAGATTATATGTAACTTTTTACCTTTTCTTTTCATTGGTTGAACCTCCTAGAATTATTTTTTTTCTTTTCTTTTTTGAACCTTTTTCTCTTACCTAGTTTACATTTATCTTTTTCCTTATTATGTTCTACTTTTTTCTTATTATATCGTTTCCTTTTTACCAATCTTTTTGTCTTCCAATTTTGTTGATTATTTGTATTCTTTCTTCTATTATTTTATTACTTTATTGTTTTCAGTTCGTTTTTCTTTTCTCTTCATATGTTTCATTCATTGTTTTAAATTTTTTTCTTTTTTTTTGGCATTTTCTTTTTACCTCACCTTTTTTACTTTCTTTTAGTCAAATTTATTGTACTTTTATATTCTGTTTTTTCTTACACTTTTTGGTTTTTTTAGATTTTTAGTTGATGTTTTCTATTCTTTCTCTCCTCTATTTCTTTTATGACCGTTTTCCCTTTTTCCCCCCTTGAATTTTTCTTACTTTTTGTAAGTCATTCTCTTTATTCATATATTTTACCTTTTTAATATTTTTTATCTTTTCCTTATCTTCTGATTCTTTCTTTCTTTCGCTTTTTTAACCTGCTCTCCTATTTGTTTCCTCCTTGACTATTTTTTTCCTTGTACTTTTTTGCTTCTATCTCTAATTATTTTGTTCTTAATTTTTTTTTCTTTTCCTTTCTTTTTCCCCCTTTTATTACTATGTTTATTAAACTTTTATTCTGTACGTAGCTGTTTTTTCATATTTTTTTCCTCTTCTTGAGGATTCTTTTTTTTTTCTCCTAGTTTTTCTTTTATGTTTCCTAATTTTACTAACTCCCTCTTTACTGTTCTAAATTAAACTCATATTTTGTATAACTTTTTTTATTTTCTTCTTTAAGGTTTTTCTTTTATTTTTCTCACTTTTTTTTTCTTTTTTTAACTCTTTAAAATTTTTTGGGGTAAATTTTTATACTTTCCTTCTTTTTTTTTTAGGGTTTTTCTTTCTTTTTGTTGTTTTGAAGATGTTTATTTTCTTTTGTTTAATTTTCCTTTTTTTTCTTTCATGATTTTTTTTCTGTTTTTTAGATAAAGTTGTGCTTTTCTCCCTTTATATCGAATTTTTTTTAAATTGACTCTGTTGAGTTTTTTTTTTTAAGTTTACTTCATCGTTACTCACATATACCAGGAGGGTAACGAGTTGCAGATTGTCTGACGTTCAGGGCACCAGCATTGTCGCTTCTCTCCCGCATTTTGTTCTTCTTTTATTTTTTATGATGTTTGTGGTAGGCTTAGTTTTAAGTTTTGTTGATTTTCATTTGGATTGATGAAGACTATGACTGTGACACATGACAGACCATGTGAATATTCTCTTTAGGGGAGGAAAACAATTCGATCTTGGGGGAGTTTAAAAGAAAGGCACGTTGGGCCGAAAGGAACACGTGGCCCGCGGGCCGCGAAAAGTATGGAGCATTTTGAAGGGGAAGGATTCTCAAATAGGAGAAGAGAGGTGTTCGAGACAAGAAATGTTTCAACACAATAGGGTGGCCAGGATTTTTGACCCTGGGGGCACTTCCATGTGCCAAATTAAGGTGCTCCGTCAAGCACTCCAAGAAGACAAGTAGACAGTGACGAAGGTGAGATTTTTTTTATTGTAAGCGTAACATAATAATATTAGACATTTATCGTATTTGATGTAATTTAGAAAGCACTTGGGGTTTAAAATCTAAATCTAAAACATTAAAAGATGATTCTCAAATGTACGTTGGCATTGAATTAATAAAAATATATTATTATTAAATTTATTGAAAAACTAATTAGGCGAAAATGTTAGTTATAACTCAAAAGTTTTAAATTAAAATTTATGATCCTAGTCTTAAATTAATAATATGTTAAAACTTTTAAATTATTGAATATATTCTAATAACAATCATAATTAATCTCTATTACTTTTCAAATAGAGTATAAACTATATAATCTATATTTGTACTATTATAATCTTTTTTTATTGTTCTATAATAATCCATCCTTATTATTAAATATTTGATTTCTAAAGAGTATATTGTTTCTACTTATTTTTTGTTTTTGAATTAATAAAAAATGTTGTTTGATAAGTAATATAAAGTTATTGGACAAGTGGAGAAAAACTGTAAGAAAAAAGAAATAAACATTGTGTTTCAAAATTAACAAAAATGTTTCTACTTATTTTTTCATTTTGAATTAATAAAAAGTGGGGTTTGACAATGAAAAAGGATAAAAACTCCTGAGACTCTGAGACTCAAACCCAAGCATCTAGATAAAAGATTACTAACAACTACAAATTATATTATAATATAACTCTTAATATACTTTATTTGTGAGGACCAAATTAGAACTGGTCCTAACTTTTGGGGAGCAACATTTCAAAAGAATATGATGAGATTTTGGGATTCCATTTCACCAATTGATCTCATCAACACTGGACTTGACTTGAGTGTCAGCAAACAAGAAAAGAAGTACATTGGACTTAACTGTAGAAAAAAATGAAGAGAATCTGTTCTCCCAAATAAAGAAAAGAAAAGAAAAAAGTCTAGTCAGAAAAGAAAATCTGACTACTTAGTGAGTCTATATATGAATGAATCCTTAAAGATCCAAGTTCGCTAACTGAATAGCCCAAATAGACATTTTTAGTGCATGTTTGGTTTTGAGGTTTAATTTTCTATACTGTAATTTTCTAGAGTTAACTCCAATAACTCCAAAAAAACTAACATGATGCCAATCTTATTGTTCGTTTTTATTAATTCATAGTTGGTTACAAAAGTTGACCATATCTGTAATTTAGAAAAATCTAGTTAGTTATACTAGATCTTTCTTTCACTCCAAAATCTATTTGGATTTGGCTAGTTTTTATTTTCTTCAATATGAAACCTTAATTGTAACCCTTTTATCATTCTTAGTTTTATTTTCTTCAATTCTATCTCTTTCTATATTTTGTCCTACTTTTTAATTTTCCCCTTTTTTACTTATATTTTAAATTTATTCTTTCTTATTTTCTAATTTTTTTTATTAGGATCTACTCTTTTTTCCGTCAAACTTGGGTCTAGATTTTTTTTTTTTTCTTTTTATACATTTTTCTTCATAGTTTTTTTTTTATTTTTTATTCTTTTTCTTGATTATTTTCTTTTCATTTCTTTCTTTCTTTTTAAGATTATATGTAACTTTTTACCTTTTCTTTTCATTGGTTGAACCTCCTAGAAGTATTTTTTTCTTTTTCTTTTTCTTTTTTGAACCTTTTTCTCTTACATAGTCTACATTTATCTTTTTCCTTATTATGTTCTACTTTTTCTTATTATATTGTTTCCTTTTTACCAATCTTTTTGTCTTCCAATTTTTGTTGATTATTTGTATTCTTTCTTCTATTATTTTATTACTTTATTGTTTTCAGTTCGTTTTTCTTTTCTCTTCATATGTTTCATTCATTGTTTTAAATTTTTTTTCTTTTTTTTTGGCATTTTCTTTTTACCTCACCTTTTTTACTTTCTTTTATTCAAATTTATTGTACAAAATATTCTATTTTTCTTACACTTTTTTGGTTTTTTTAGATTTTTTAGTTGATGTTTTCTATTCTTTCTCTCCTCTAATTTTTTATGACCGTTTTCCTTTTTTCCCCCTTGAATTTTTCTTACTTTTTGTAAGTCATTCTCTTTTATTCATATATTTTACCTTTTTAATATTTTTTTATCTTTTTCTTATCTTCTGATTTTTTTTCTTTCTTTCGTTTTTTTAACCTACTCTCCTTTTTGTTTCCTCCTTGACTATCTTTTTCCTTGCACTTTTTTGCTTCTATCTCTAATATTTTTGTTCTTAATTTTTTTTCTTTTCCTTTCTTTTTCCCCCATTTATTATTATGTTTGTTAAAACTTTATTCTGTACGTAGCTGTTGTTTCATATGTTTTTATCTTCTTGAGGATTCTTTTTTTCCTCTGGTTTTTCTTTTATGTTTCCTAATTTTACCAACTCCCTCTTTACTGTTCTAAATTAATCTCATATTTTGTATAACTTTTTTTATTTTCTTCTTTAAGTTTTTCTTTTATTTTTCTCACTTTTTTTTTTAACTCTTTAAATTTTTTGGGGTAAATTTTTATTCTTTTTTTTAGGGTTTTTCTTTCTTTTGTTGTTTTGAAGATGTTTATTATCTTTTGTTTAATTTCCTTTCTTTTCTTTCATGATTTTTTTTTGTTTTTTTAGATAAAGTTGTGCTTTTCTCCTTTATATCAAATTTTTTAAATTGACTCTGTTGAGTTTTTTTTTTTTTAAGTTTACTTCATCGTTACTCACATATACCAGGAAGGTAATGGGTTGCAGATTGTCTGACGTCCAGGGCACTAGCATTGTCGCTCCTCTCCCGCATTTGTTCTTCTGTTATTTTTATGATGTTTGTGATAGGCCTAGTTTTAGGTTTTATTGATTTTCATTTGGATTGATGAAGACTATGACTGTGACACATGACAGACCATGTGAATATTCTCTTTAGGGAGGAAAACAATTCGATCTTGGGGTTTAAAAGAAAGGCACGTTGGGCCGAAAGGAACACGTGGCCGCGGGCCACGAAAAGTATGGAGCATTTTGAGGGGGAAGGATTCTCAAATAGGAGAAGAGAGGTGCTCGAGACAAGAAATGTTTCAACACAATAGGGTAGTCAGGAATTTTAAATTGGGGGCACTTCCATGTGCCAATCTGGATGCTCCGTCAAGCACTCCAGAAAAACAAGTAGATAGTGACGAATGCGAGATTTTTTTTAATGTAAGTGTAACATAATAATATTAGACATTTATCATATTTGATGTAATTTAAAAAACACTTAACATTTAAAATCTAAATTGAAAACATTAAAATATGATTCTCAAGAGTATGTTGTTGGCCCAAGGGCCCATCACTCTAGTTTTGATGATGGTTAACTCATATAGTTATAGTACTAATGATCTTGTGTTTAATTAGTCTCAGATTTGTGATCAAGATCTTAGTAGGTATTTAGCTTCAACAAAGGATTTCAAGTCAAGTTTTAGAGCTAACATGTGTTGATTCAAGAGCTTGTGCATCAAGACTACATCAAGTACTCAAGAGGAATTTAGCTTTTTGGATCAAAGTTTGGACCAAGTCAAGAAGGAGAAGAAGACTTCAAGTGAAGACCTTCAAGAGAAGACTTGTGTCTAGATTTGTTTTGTTAAGATTTTGTTTTTAAATAAAATGTAAAGGATAGATTAGTTGGTGGATTGCTCAAGTACCATATGCACTCACATACAAATTTATATGTGTTTTCATGAAAGAGTTTTCATTTTGAAAAAATACTGTTTTGATTTTTGGAATTCAATATATACATTTGTTTTAACCAAAACCATTTTAGAGATTAATGTCAAAAAATAGATATTTCATAATATATGTGTAGTGGGTCATATCCATACACACTAAGCTTTAAAAGTGTTAAAATATCTTGTTTTTGTATTTTGAGAAGTTCTGAAAAAATCAATTTGGAAAAATACGGTTTTTGTTTTAAGCCAAAATTTCAAGTTATAAAAATAGTTCCAAATGTTTGTAACATGTTTTGATTTTTTCTCAAACATGCTTGTATATCAAAGTATAATACTGAACTTATTTTTATAGATTTTTTGTGGATTTATGGGATTTTATTGAAGGAAAAATAACAAGTCTTTATCCCTTAAAAAGATACTGTTTTGGCCTTCTGTCGGTCGACCGCACGGTCGACCGAGGCGGTCAACCGATGTGCACAAACGTGCACGCCTTGTTTGGCTGGAGGGCCGGTCTACCAACCCGGTCGACCGCCAGAGAGCTCTGCTCTCTAGAAATGCCCCGTCGACCGGGCGATCGACCGGCAGAGAGTGTCTGCTCTCTGTATCCAGGCTCTGGTCGACCGGTGGCTCAACGGTCAGAAATCCGACCGTTAGCGGTCGACCGGGCGGTCCACCGACAGCAGTGCAGACTGCTGATTTGGACCCCAACGGCTAGCTTTTCTTAGCCTATAAATTGGGGCTCCCATGGACTGTTTTAAACAAGATTTGAAGTAAATTTTTGAGCTAGTTTTTCCTACTCTATTAAGTGCTTATCTCCACAAGTTTTAAAGCAAAATACTTTCATTCAAAAGGAGAGTTTATCAAGAGTTTTCAAAAGTGATTTCTTGTGTTTTTCACCACAAATTCAATCCTTGTTTTTTTCACACATACTTGAGCTTTCCATTGATATATCTATCCTATAGGAGAGTTATTGTAAGAGTGATTTTAGGTGATCAAAGTGTTGTGATCACCAAAGTTCTCATTCTTATTTTGAGGAGGCGGACTTGCGGGTTTGCGGTGTTTCGAGTTCTACTGAGAGCTCATTGTAGAGGTGCGACCTCGGCAAGCTTGCGTGCTTGTGGTGTGGTTTCTTGCGGGAACAAGTGAGGGAATAGAGAGTCCAAAGGAGTTCTAGTGTGAACTCCTGCCTGTAGGTGTTGCAGCACTGAGTGATTCGGTGGGATCATTTTTAGTGACAATCCTTCATAGTGTTGAAGGCGGGGACGTAGAGCAAGTGTGCTCGAACCTTGAAACAAATCTCTTGTGTTTGTGATTGCTCTCTCTATTTCTCACTTATCTTTATAACTTGCTTATGCTAATTGTTCATATCTTTACTTGCTTGATATATTTATGCTTATATTGTTATATGCTTGGGGATTATTTGCTCACACTTGTATTCAACCAAGAGAGCCAAAGCTGCACCTCAACTCTTATCTAGAGGAATTTTGAGGAGATAATCTAGAGCCCTTCAAGGGGAATCCGGCTACACTCTTAGGTTATACTTGGTGTGTTGTGCATAATATTTTTAGTTTGTAAAATAGTTTAATTCTGTATTAATTCATCATTAGATTAGCTAGTCACCTATTCACCCCCTTTAGGTGATTTCAATTGGTTACAGAGCCAAGTGCTCTTGATTTAGGTCTAACAACCTTGAGTTAAAGATCCTCTTTTATAACTAATCACAATATTTGTACACACACATGGATTTCATGTTACCTCCTACCTTTGACATTCTTAACATCCAAACTTGGAAGGTTAAGATGTCTTTGTACCTCGAAGGCCTAGGTATTCATGTTTATCTTGCTACCACTAAGGATTCATATGTTAGTAATAGCAAGTATATTGAGGCTAACTCAAAGTCATTCATACTATAAAGTCAACCCAAAGTGATGATTATCTATGTAGGGTTTCTAATCTTGATTCGACTTTTGTAGTATGGAACACCATTGTCTCTCTTGACGAACAAGAACAATATTATGCGGGGAGCGACTCTCGGATGTTGGAAGTGAAGCTTCTAACGTATGCTACATGGTCCAAGGGGATAACCTCCTTGAGGTAAATACCGAATCCGAGCTAGAAGAGGATGTTGATATGTCTTATAATGAACTTGCTTCATTTTGTCAACAACTTCTAGAAAATATGACATGCTTAAAAAGGATAATAGGAAAATGAAAAATAAATTTGATTGCTTGTTAAAAGAATGATTCTTTTAACAATAAATTTGCATGCATTGTAAAAGAAAATGAATTTTTAAAAAATGAAATTTTTCTTGTCCTCTAAGCTAAATGATCTTTGTGAAGGAAATACTCCTTTGAAAAATAAAATTGTTTTGGTGGAAAAAGAAAAAAATTGCTTTGCAAGAAAATAACTCTTTAAAAAGAAAAATTAATGCAAAAGAGAAAGAAAATGTTTCTAAAAAGAAAAGATTGTTGATCATGCTTTTCATGCCACGACCATTGATAAAAATGAAGTTAAATTTTTGAAAAATAAAATAAATTGTTTGAGTTCAACTTTGAGCAATTGTGCATTTAACCATAAAAGATTGGAAACCTTATTTCAAAAAAAACAAGCTCCACATGTTCATGCACATCACTTACAATATGAATATGTACACTTTGCATGTCATGATCACACTCATACACATATGCATAATAGAGTGTACAAGTGTACACATTGCGTACGCAAAGACTATCTAGTAAGATTTGTTATGATAGAATAAATTCTTTAAATTTGCTAATAAAAATGTTTAAGTTCTAAATAAGACTAACCCTCATGGACCTAAAAGAAAATTGATACCAAAATCCCCACCTTTTGTATTTGATGTAGGTGTGGGCTCTCACATGACGTGAGAGAGTTGGTACCTTGGTGGTGGATGCACATGGACTAGATTGACACATATATTGATGCACCGCTATCAAGGAAGGTTTGGTAGAAGAACCACCATGTTTTTAGAGACTTAGAGTATAGTTCTTTGTTTAGTAACTAACTCTAAACTCCTATTTTATTTACATGCTTTTATAATTGATGATTTTTTGTATGTGTTAGTGTTTGTTAAAATAATCATGTTTTGTGCTTCATGTGGTAAATACTTGTCTAGATGTAGTTTTTGTCAAACTTATGTATATACTTGTACAAGTAGTGAGCAACAATTTGATTCATATATGTTTGCACTTCATTGATCATTTGTACTCACTACATGCACTTGTATAGCCTAGTTTTGATGATTCACTCATTTACGTTTGTTTTGCCTATTTTTATTTTTTGCTTCATGTATATGTAATCTTTTGTTCAAAACTAATAAATATACATATATGCCCTTGAGTCACTTGCTTTCATGCAAATTACATTATGGACTCATTTTAGTTTAGGATATGTATGTATATTGTTAGCCTTGGATAAATCATACATATATCTTAAAGGTTGTTTTTAAATGGAAAATAAAATCTTTATGATTTCATATTTGTTTGATAAAATGAATTTCATATTTTTCACATGATTGATGTTTTTTTAGCCTTATTCTTAGTTTCATGAAAATGCTATCCACATGTTACTTGTGCACTCACACTTCACTTGTTTACTCATGACATTGTTTTCATGAGAACTTTTGTGCTTTATACATTTCGAGTGTCAACTGAAAATCACCTAGAGGGGGGGGGTGTGAATAGGTGATAATGCTAATCAAAGGGCAATTTAAAAATTTAAAGCTATAACAATCACAATATGAATGCAAGCAAGTAAGTATGATGAGCAAGTAATAAGTGCAAGCAAAGTAGAGTAATAATTGCAAGAATGTAAACCAATCGCAAACACAAGGATATGTTATCGAGGTTCGAGCACCCAGCTCTACTCCCCGCCTTCCCCAAGGATTCCGACCACTTCCACCCTATCACAAAGATCTCAAATACAATGGAGTACCCAACTCTTACAATCTCAAGAACAAGTGATTTCCTTGGTAGTCAAAAGACCACAAACTCTCTCTTTCAAAATCTCTTCCCTTACAAAGGTCCTTAGAGAATAATGAGTAGAATTGAAGCTTTTTTGTGTAAGGAAAAGAAATTGAAATCAGAGAAAAACTTTTGAAAACCCTTCAGAAAATTGAGAGAATATAGCACAAAAACCAAGAACTTTGAAAGCCTTAAACTTTTGAATTTTTAGCAATAATAGTTGTTGTAACCAATCTCTCCCCAAACACCCCTATTTATAGGAGAGGGCTAGGGTTTAGGGATAAAACATATTTACAGATGTTTAGGAGGTAATTAGATCAAAATATATCCTTAAACGAATTTTTAAATACAAAAGACAAAAATAAACAGCTCTTAAGAATCTGCCCGTTACTGTTCAAACGGTCGGATCGGTCGACCGGGCCGGTCGACCGGTAGTATAAAAATTTGACCGTTGAAGTCTAGCGGTCGACCGACCCGGTCGACCGATAAAACCTGTGAGCAAAAAATAATAGTCCGGTCGACCGCCCCGGTCGACCGACAGACGTGCACACGGATACGTGCATCTGCCAGGACTTCGGTCGACTGGTCCGGTCGACCGGACCAGACTGACACGACTCGGTCGACCGACCCGGTCGACCGGATCAGGTCAAAAGTCAATTTTAAAAGAAACAAAGAGGATTTTGATTTTAACAAAAATACTTTTGAACAGGGATTAGTATAAAACATAAATATATATCTGTAGGCAAAATCTTGTATGCAAAATATTTTTGTATAATTTATGAGAAATTATTTTGGAATGAGCATGTGCGCAAAAACGTGTGTGATAGAGCTTCAAACCTATCCACTATTCTTTAACATACTATAAACTGAAAAATAAATTACATGAAGACTTCTTGTGCTATCTTCAAGTCTTTGAGCCATCCAATGCCTTGCTAGTGCCTTCTCTTCTATGATCCTTCCTTGATGTGCAATTTGCCTTCCTTACTTTGTGGAACTTAGAAGTTCTTGCAATAGCTAAGCGAATGGTTTCTAAATATGGTACAAACCTGAAACTTATCTTACAAACTTGTTAGTACCAAATAGCTCATATTGGTTTTGTCATCATCAAAACACAAAACAATTGGAGAGTGTAACTTTTTGGGCTAACAATCTCCCCCTTTTTGATGATGACAAAACAAATAGGCTATTAATAAAAATATAGGGTAGGAGAAAACTCCCCCTCAAATTATGCTATACTTAAAACACAAGAATATGCTCTAGAAACTAATAATTAAAATGATGCACCAATTATTGAAACAATTAAAACAAATATATAAAACAAAAAATTGCTCTTGATACCAAAAATACCAAAAACAACTAAAACACAAGAATTTATTTAAAACACAAAACTCATAAAAACAAAACAACAAAACATATAAATTCATATGGAACCAAGACCAAATGGATTATTTTTGTCCATGTAAACTTATTCTCCCCTTTTTGTCATACATCAAAAGGGTTATGAAAAACATGTTTATTCAATAATACAAACATTAAGTTCTCCACAAATAAACGAAAATCTAGCAAAATCAAGAGGTTTAGTGAAAATATCGGCTAGTTGTAAATCCGTGGAAACATAATCAATATCTATATCACCTTTCTCAAAATGATCTCTAAGAAAGTGATATATAATCTCAATGTGCTTGGTCTTACTATGTTGATTTGCATTTTTGGTCATGTGTATAGTACTAGTATTTCACAAAATATTTTTATATGATCAAAGTGCAAATCAAAATCAAGGAGAGTATGTTTCATCCAAAGGACTTGTGCACAACAAGCCCCCGCGGCAACATACTCCGCCTCGGCAGTTGAGAGAGCTACGGAATTTTGTTTCCTAGAGGATCATGAAACAAGACAATTACCAAGAAATTGACATGTCCCACTAGTACTCTTTCTATCTACTCTACAACCCGCATAGTCGGCATCCGAATAACTAGTCATAGAAAAATCTATAGTTTTCGGATACCAAAGACCCATTCCAATAGTGCCCTTAATATAACGAATAATGCGTTTTACCGCAATAAGATGAGACTCTTTAGGACACGATTGAAATATAGCACAAAGACACACACTAAACATGATATCCGGCCTACTTGCCGTCAATATAAAAGACTTCCTATCATGCTTCTATATAATTTAATATCAACATTTTTACCTTGTTCGTCCTTATCAAGCTTGGTTGTAGTTGCCATTGGAGTGTTGCAAGCCTTTGATCCTTCAAGCCCAAACTTCTTTACTAGCTCCTTTGCGTACTTGGCTTGGTTAATGAAGGTTCCGTCTTGCAATTGCTTGATTGGAGTCCAAGGAAGAAATTGAGCTCACCCATGGAAGACATTTCAAATACTAATTGCATTACCTTCTCAAATCCTTGCATAAAAGCTCATTAGTAGATCCAAAAATTATATCATCAACATAAATTTGCACAATTAAAATATCATTCTCAACATGCTTAGTAAAAAGAGTTGTGTCTACTTTGCCTTTAATAAAATCATTTGAAATGAGAAAACTAGAAAGCCTTTCATACCAAGCTCTTGGAGCTTGTTTCAATCCATACAAAGCTTATCAAGTTTAAAACAAAATCGGGATGAACATGATCAACAAAACCGGGAGGTTGAGCAACATAAACTTCTTCATTAATAAAACCATTTAAAAATGCACTTTTTACATCCATTTGAAAAAGTTTAAATTTTTAAAACATGCAAAAGCTAGTGTCATCCGTATGGCTTCAAGCCGTGCTACAGGTGCAAAGGTCTCCTCAAAATCAATTCCCTCAACTTGAGTGTAACCTTGGGCCACTAACCTAGCTTTATTCCTAATGACATTTCCGGACTCATCTAACTTATTCCTAAAGATCCACTTAGTACCAATTATTGGTCTATCGTGGGGCTTAGGAACAAGGTGCCAAACTTGGTTGCGCTCAAATTGATTGAGTTCCTCTTGCATGGCAAGCAACCAATATGGGTCCGTCTCGGCTTCGAGAATGCCTTTGGGTTCAAAATGAGAAATAAAAGCAAGTTACCACATAGTCATGGAGTTTGGAGCGCGTTGTGACTCTTTAGATGCATCACCCAAGATGAGCTCCTTAGGATGATTTGTAGCGTATCTCCAAGCTTTAGGAAGCGGTTGAGTGCTTTCCTCCTTATCCTCTTGAACTTCACCAATAGGATCTAGCTTTTCTTCTTGAGCGGGTGAGTCCTTCAAGGATAGTCTCTCCATGTCTTCACCTAGTGGTTCAATTTCTACAACATTCTCAACAACCACATTAGATTCTTCAAATTTAACATGCATGGATTCTTCTATGGAAAGAGAAGATCTAATGAAAACTCTATATGCTTTGCTAGTAGAGGAATATCCAACAAAGATAGCCTCATAAGCCTTAGCATCAAATTTACCCAAATTATCCTTAGTATTTAAAACAAAACACTTGCATCCAAAACTTTAAATATGCAACATTTGGTTTTCTAGAATGATACATTTCAAAGAAGTTTTGGAAGATTTTTGCATAAATAAATACGATTCGATATATAGCATGCGGTGTTTACGGCCTCGGCCCATAATATTGAGGGAGGTCATATTCACTTATCATTGTCCTAGCCATCTCTTGAAGTGTTCTATTTTTCCTTTCTACAACTCCATTTTGTTGTGGAGTTCTAGGACAAGATGTTTCATGCTTAATTCCCTTTTCATCACAATAAGTCATGAAGAGTTGGTTAATAAACTCACCACCTCTATCACTCCTTATTCTCAAAATCGGAAAACCCTTTCTTTTTCAACTCTTTTTCGAAAAATTTTAAATGAGAAAAGGTTTGATCTTTATTTTGTAAAAAGAAAACCCAAGTAAAACGGGAGAAATCATCAACCAAACAAATGCAAATCTACTTCCATTTAAACTCTTAGTTTTAGTTGGTCCAAAAAGATCCATATGAATTAATTCTAAAGGTCTAGTTGACATGATATCCTTGATTGGTTTAAAGGAAGACTTGGTTTGTTTCCCAAGTTGGCACGCATCACAAATGCGGTCTTTCTCAAAATCCAAGCAAGGTATACCCTTCACCAATTCCTTTGAAAAAATCCTAGAGATATGGTCAAAAGATGCATGTCCTAATCTTCTATGCCAAAGCCAAGAATTTTCATCAAAAGCATTTAAGCATTTAGTAGAACAATCTAAATTAAGCATGTCAATATTAACATTATTATCACGAAACCGGTAAGATTACAAACATCGGATTTAACATCAAAAATCTTGCATGAGGAATCATCAAAATAACTTTAAGTCCACGATCACAAAGTTGGCTAATGCTAAGCAAATGTTTTAAACCATCTACTAAAACAACATTCTCTATAATAGGAGATGAACCAATTTGAATATTACCAATACCGATGATGGTGCCTTTGGAATCATCCCCGAAGGTGACGGAGCCACCTTCCATGTACCTTGATAGGGTTGTGAAGTTGTTGATATCCACGTCATGTGTCTCGAACAACACACTATCAAGGTACCACCGCTCCCTACGTCTTGGAGCCTTGGTGTGTACCTACATCAAACATTTAGGACTAATTTTGGTACCCACATTTTTTTGGGTCCATGAGGGTTAGAGCCATTAACCCAAACAAGATTATTTGAACTATGCAATTTATCATAACAAAATTTAGCTAAATGTCCATTTTTGCCACAATAAGTACATCTATACACTCTACCATATCTAAAAGCATAGTGAGTGTGTGATTTGTGAGCATGGGCATTGTGAGCATGAAAAGATTTAGCATGAGAAGTATTATTTAAGTGTGAGCATGTGGATTTTAGCATGAGAATCTTTAACATGAGAAGTGTGCTTTTTGGAAACTTTTCTCAAGCTTCTTGGTGTTAAAAGCACAATCTTTCAAAATCTTTTCAAAATCACCATTTTGGTTTTTAAGGAAGAAATTTCTTTATTATCAACAATAGGGTTTTTACCCTTACAAGAAATCTTATAAGTGTCAAATTCATTTTGAATAGAAACAAGATTGGAAGAAAGATCATCTTTTTCTTTGAAACCAAAGCAAGTTGATTTTAAGAAAAGCAACTTCTTTTTGTAATTTTAAGCATCAAGTTTCTTATTATCATAAGTTTCAGAAAGTTCTACAAAGGCATGAACTAGAACTTCCTTACTTAGTTCATCATCTTCATCATCAAGGGATTGAGGGGTTACCTTAGGTGTGTTTACCATGAAACACATGTTAGCTTGATCCAACTCCTCTCGGACTCGCTTTCCGAATCCCATGTTGCTTTGTAGGCTTTCTTCTCCTCCGGTTTCTTTGGCTTGAAGGAGGAAGTCATTTTCTTCTTGAAACTCCGGAAATCCGTCATGATATGTCCGGGTTTGCGGCAATTGTAGCATATGATCTTCCGCTCCTCTTTGCCTTCGAATCTTCTCCGGAAATTGAACTTGTTCTTTCGGTACAACCTCTTGACATTCCGCACAAGTAGAGTTAGCTCCTCATCTTCTTCTTCGTCTTCATCATCGTCATCATTGGTGGATGAAGTCTTAAAGGCTATAGATTTCTTCTTTGAAGTAGTGACCTCTTCTCTTGCCTTCTTCTCCATCTCATGGGTCTTTAGGTTCCCAATGTGACTAATGATGTCCATTTCGTCCTTGTCGTTCAACTCCTTTAAGGTGGTGGCCTGATCTCCCATGAAGAAGGAAGAGCCCGTATCACTTTGCGCACCTTTGATCGTTGGAGATGACGTCACCTAATGAAGAAAGACCATTTGTAATTTTAGTGAAACGAGTAATCATACAATCAATGGATTCATCATCAAGCATTTAAAAGATTCATATTGAGACCTCAAGAGATCTATCTTAGCTCTCTTGACTTGTGAAGTCCCTTCATGTGTGACCAATAAGTGTTGCCAAATCTCATAGGCGGATTGGCAATAAATTACCCGTGTAAGATCATCCTCATTCAAGGCGGTTAAAAGGGAGTTTTGGGCTTTTGAGTTAGCCTCATATTCTCTAAAGTTGAAGTCGGTCCATGTACTTTCATCACTATCGGGTGCATGTAGGGTTTGGTCAAGGATTTAGCTACCAAGCTACCTAGTGATTGCAAAAATATAGTCATCCTAACCTTCCAACTGGGAAAATTTAGGCCATCAAATTAGGTGGGGTTTTAATGTTGTCGGCCATATTTACTAGTGTAATGAATGGATGAATGAAATGTTGATTAGCAATATTTTAAGGATCTCTCTATGGATTTAAGCCAAACTAGAGTCCAAGTTCTGATACCAATTGAAAATCACCTAGAGGGGGGGGGTGAATAGGTGATAATGCTAATCAAAGGCAATTTAAAATTTAAAGCTATAACAATCACACAATGAATGCAAGCAAGTAAGTATGATGAGCAAGTAATAAGTGCAAGCAAAGTAGAGTAATAATTGCAAGAATGTAAAACCAATCGCAAACACAGGATATGTTATCGAGGTTCGAGCACCCAGCTCTACTCCCCGCCTTCCCAGAAGGATTCCGACCACTTCCACTATCACAAAGATCTCAAATACAATGGAGTACCCAACTCCTACAATCTCAAGAACAAGTTTTCCTTGGTAGTCAAAAGACCACAAACTCTCTCTTTCAAAAATCTCTCTTCCCTTACAAAGGTCTTAGAGAATAATGAGTAGAATTGAAGCTCTTTTGTGTAAGGAAAAGAAATTGAAATCAGAGAAAAAACTTTTGAAACCCTTCAGAAAATTGAGAGAATATAGCACAAAACCAAGAACTTTGAAAGCCTTAAACTTTTGAATTTTTAGCAATAATATGTTTTTGTAACCAATCTCTCCCCAAACACCCCTATTTATAGGAGAGGGCTAGGGTTTAGGGATAAACATATTTACAGATGTTTAGGAGTAATTAGATCAAAATATATCCTTAAACGAAATTTTAAATACAAAAGACAAAAATAAACAGCTCTTAAAATCTGCCCGTTACTGTTCAAACGGTCGGATCGTTCGACCGGGCCGGTCGACCGTAGTATTAAAATTTGACCGTTGAAGTCTAGCGGTCGACCGACCCGGTCGACCGATAAAACCTGTGAGCAAAAATAATAGTCCGGTCGACCGCCCCGGTCGACCGACAGACGTGCACACGGATACGTGCATCTGCCAGGACTTCGGTCGACTGGTCCGGTCGACCGGACCAGACTGACACAGACTCGGTCGACCGACCCGGTCGACCGGATCAGGTCAAAAAGTCAATTTTAAAAAGAAAACAAGAGGATTTTTTGATTTTAACAAAAATACTTTGAACAGGGATTAGTATAAAACATAAATATATATCTGTAGGCAAAATCTTGTATGCAAAATATTTTTGTATAATTTATGAGAAATTATTTTGGAATGAGCATGTGCGCAAAAACGTGTGTGATGAGCTTCAAACCTATCCACTATTCTTTAACATACTATAAACTGAAAAACAAATTACATGAAGACTTCTTGTGCTATCTTCAAGTCTTTGAGCCATCCAATGCCTTGCTAGTGCCTTCTCTTCTATGATCCTTCCTTGATGTGCAATTTGCCTTCCTTACTTTGTGGAACTTAGAAGTTCTTGCAATAGCTAAGCGAATGGTTTCTAAACATGGTACAAACCTGAAACTTATCTTAACAAACTTGTTAGTACCAAATAGCTCATATTTGGTTTGTCATCATCAAAACACAAAACAATTGAGAGTGTAACTTTTTGGGCCAACAAACTCCTATGTATTTAGTATTTTTCATGATATACATATGATTTGGTTTCATATTTGAAGGATCTTTAACTAGTTTTTTAAAAATTACTTTAACTAGTTATTTATTCTTCATTTGGTAGTGTTTTTCACAATAAAAATATTTTCAAACTCATGTTTTTGAAAACCCCTACCAACCTCTTTGACGGGCGGAAGGATGGGCGACCATGCCTTGTATGCTCAAATTACATATCTTTTATCATGTGCATGAAAAGGGGTGGATTTATAAGTTATACACTCACTTCTTATCATATTTTCAATCAGTTTTACAATTGATATTTTTATGCATACTCATATTTTGTTTCAATATATGTATGCTTTAAATTTCAAATAATATCAATTTCTATTGTACTCTCATTTTCATACATATATATGATTTGCTTTGCTTGATTTATAATATATTTACATGTTTAAAATACAAAGTTTGTTTATGCTAAGTTTGAATTAAATCTTGATTTCATTTGGTATCTAATTGGTACTTTAATAAGCTTGTGCATTATTTTCATTTGATGTTTTTATTGATATCAAATTTACCATATACTTCAATTGGTATCAATATGTTTCAATTTTCAATTTGGTTTAAATTTTATTTGGTATCAATATATTTTACCTATTTGGTATCAAAAATTTACCATATATTTCAATTAATATATATGTTTCAAAATATTTTCTTTCATTAATATAAAAATGTACAAGTGTTTTAATTTCAATGGTATCACATATTTCTTATTTCATATGGTATCAAAATCTTGTGATATCTCAAATTGTTTTATTTATTTAAGAAAAATTCAAAATTTGAATTGTTTATTTACAATTGGTATCTTAAATATTTACAAATGTTATCTCAAAATTTGTTTAAATATTATAAAATTTTGTGTTTAAAATGTTTTGATATGTATTGTCTATATGTAAGGGGAACTTAACATCTCTCTATATATAGATTCATGTTGAGTGTATCTTGTATTGAGGAGGTTGACATCTCTTCCTTATGTGATACACGTGTGTAGGGGGAGCTTCACATCTCCACTTATGCATTATATATTATGTGTTATGTGAGTTTGGGCTTGTCATCCTTTTTTCATGTAATGCATGTATGCAGGAAAGCAACTTAGCGTCTTCCTCTTCATAATGTATATCACATATATATCTTTATTATTGATTTGGTTTTTACCCCTTTGTTGATGATTGACAAAAAGGGGAGAAGGAATTTGAGTTTATATATGCATATTTGTGTTTTTGCATATATTGAGTTTATGCATCTTGTGTTATTGAGGAGAATATTTTTGAAAGTTTAAACAAAAGGGGGAAAAGTTTTTTGAAAAAGAACTTTTGATTCATGCATGTTTCTCTCACCCTATTGATGCATATATGTTTGTTTAGTTTTATGCACTTCATTGTCATATCCTATTGTTTATTGTTATGCATGAGTTAAGGGGAGCTTCTATGAAGCTTAACTTTAATTCATGCATATACAACTCCATGAGTTTTGTCATCATCAAAAAGGGGGAGATTGTTGGTCCAAAGGCCCATCACTCTAGTTTTTGATGATGATTAACTCATGTAGTTATGGTACTAAGGATCTTGTGTTTAATTAGTCTCGATTTGTGATCAAGATCTCAGTAGGTATTTAGCTTCAACAAAGGATTTCAAGTAAAGTTTTTGAGCTAATACGTGTTGATTCAAGAGCTTGTGCATCAAGACTACATTAAGTACTCAAGAGGAGTTTAGCTCTTTGGATCAAAGTTTGGACCAAGTCAAGAAGGAGAAGAAGACTTCAAGTGATGACCTTCAAGAGAAGACTTGTTTCTAGTTTGTTTTGTTAAAATTTTATTTTTAGATAAAATGTAAATGATAGATTAGTTGTGGATTGCTCAAGTACCATATACACTCACACACAAAATTTATATGTTTTTTCATGAAAGAGTTTTCATTTTGGAAAAATACCGTTCTGGTTTTTGGAATTCAATATATAAATGTGTTTTTAACCAAAACCATTTTAGAGCTTAATGTCAAAAACATAGATATTTCATCATATATGTGTAGTGGATCATATCTATACACACTAAGCTTTAAAAGTGTTTAAAATATCTTATTTTTGTATTTTGAGAAGTTTTTGAAAAAATCAATTTGAAAAAAATACGGTTTTTGTTTTAAGCCAAAATTTCAAGTTACAAAAATAGTTCAAAATGTTTGTAAAATGTTTTGATTTTTAGTCAAACATGTTTTTATATGAAAGTATAATACAGAACTTATTTTTGTAGATTTTTTGTGGATTTATGAGATTTTATTGAAGGAAAAATAACAAGTCTTTAATCTCTCAAAAATACTGTTTTGGCCTTCTGCCGGTCGACCGCACGTTGACCGAGCTAGAGGTCGGTCGACCGGGCGGTCGATCGACGTGCACAAACGTGCACGCCTTGTTTGGCTAGAGGGCCGGTCGACCGACCCGGTCGACCGCCAAAGAGCTCTGCTCTCTGGAAATAGCCCCGATCGACCTAGCGGTCGACCGGTAGAGAGTGTCTGCTCTCTGTATCCAGGCTCCAGTCGACCGGTCGGTCGACCGGCGGCTCAACGGTCAGAAATCTGACGTTGGCGGTCGACCGACAGCAGTGCAGACTGCTAATTTGGACCCCAACGGCTAGTTTTTCTTGGCCTATAAATTAGGGCCCAATGGACTGTTTTAAATAAGATTTGAAGTGAGTTTTTGAGCTAGTTTTTCCTACTCTATTAAATGCTTATCTCCACAAGTTTTAGAGCCAAATATTTCCATTCAAAAGGAGAGTTTATCAAGAGTTTTCAAAAGTGATTTCTTGTTTTTTCACCATAAATTCAATCCTTGATTTTCTCACACATACTTGAGCTTTTCATTGATATATCTATCCTATAGGAGAGTTGTGAGAGTGATTTTAGGTGATTAAAGTGTTGTGATCACCAAAGTTCTCATTTTTGTTTTGAGGAGGCGGACTTCCGATTCGCGGTGTTTCGAGTTCTAGTGAGAGCTCATTATAGAGGTGCGGCCTCGGCAAGCTTGCGTGCTTGCGGTGTGTTGTTCTTGCGGGAACAAGAGAGGGATTAGAGAGTCCAAAGGAGTTCTAGTGTGAACTCGCTTGTAGGTGTTGTGGCACCGAGTGATTCGGTGGGATCGTTTTTAGTGAAATACTTCATAATGTTGAAGGCGGGAACGTAGAGCAAGTGTGCTAGAACCTCGAAATAATTCTCCCGTGTTTGCGATTGTTCTCTCTCTA
>JAVJIF010026332.1:0-59287 GCA_038442645.1 Agave tequilana
TTACACCGTTAACAGTGTTTTCATTAGATCCTCAGCTGATCTAATCAAGTTATCCCTAACCTCTGATAAAAGCTCATCTCCCTGGGGGTAACAAGTCCCACGTCACTTTCCTTTAGAGAGTGGCAGGTCCACAAAAATTATCTTATCCCTTGTCAAGTTAATATCACACCTCTGACAGCATTATTGAGTTCCTGAAATAGGATCTATCTCTACAAAAAATTTGACTCGTTAAGATTATCATCATAGTTTTGACAAAGTCAAAGATTCTTTGCTTCTATTCGTCTGACTTAAAAAAAAAAGAGTTCAAGACAATAGAAAGGAAAAAAAGTGTCACTTTTATTATATCCAACATATGAAAGTGATACAAACGCTCTCTTATACAATAAGATTGAGTATTACAATAAAGGAGTACAAAGAAGTCCCTCTCTCTCAAAGGTTGCACTCACTCCTTGAAGCTTCTCGCCATTCCAAATACAAGATGGTTGGAAGGGCGCCAAAGATGGGTTGAGCACTGTGATGACGTTCAGAGGTTGATTACGTCACCATGCATGACGTGAACATCAAAAGAGTCCATTGTTAACCAAGAACAATGGTGTTTCTTAAGGTCGAAAGGCAGCAGAATCTTCTGATTCCACCTGGCCATCCGAAGTGGGGTATGATCCTTCACCACTAGAAAGTCATCCAATGAGTATGAAGTTTTCATCGATGTCCACTTCTGGGGTAGGTGAGGGAGAATCCAAGAACATACCCACCACTATATCTATCGCCATACTCACTCTGACCATGCCATGTCAAGAAGCATGACCGGTGCATTGAATCCAAAGAGATCTTGGCGGGTGTCAGGAGCCATGACTTCTTCTCTAGTGGTCGACCATCGAACAAGTTCGCTGGCCGAAATATTCTCCCAGGCCCAGCGAATATGAAAAAGATGATTAAGCTTACCTGCAGGAAGCAAACAAAAATTAGAAGATCTGAAGCTAGATACTTCAACAGAAAAGCTAAGTGACAGACGCAGCTTTTGCTGAAAACTTCAGACGCAGGAATGACCCGCGCAGTGAACCAAACTTCTGCGGCGGCAGAAACAGACGCGATCAAAGCTGTGATACACACAGATTCGAATGCGGTCCAGTTTTGCATCCACGTCTAAAATATGGGACGCGAAGAGAATCAGATGCGAAAAATTGCCATCTCCCTGTTTGATAAACAGGGGTTGCTAAATTCAGGCCTGAAACCTTCGATCTGAGTTGAAATCCTTCTAAGTTAACAGCCTCAGACGCGAGCTTTGTATGTAAAGCTCGCGGTCCCAGATGCAAAAGTCCATATACTGCTCCAGAGAATTTTGAGTCAGAATTTTCTAAATGGCACAACTCCAAAAGATGGGCGCACCAGTTAAACTTCAGGAGAGGTCAAGAAAATGAATCTCTTTAAGAGATAGCAAAACTGAAACCTAGTGTGGCTGAAAATTTCATGGCAAACCAGGAAGTCATACCCGCAGAAACACCCGCTAAGGGTTGAACTTTCTGCATCAAGGCGCGGACGTAAAAGGTGCTCAAGGAGACGTTTTTTTGATTTTAAAATCACTTGACAGTGATAATCTTCTGGAGAGATTAAACAGAAGCATGAAACTCTGGGTCATCGTCGTCTATGGAGGCAAGTCCAAGTAAAGTCCTTGAAGGGAGAAGGTGGAATCCCCAGAGCACTCGCTCTCAAAGAAAAGCAGTCTAAGTAATGGACTGCTAAAAGGAGAGGGTGAGCCCTATTTATAGGTGAACCATAATGCCTATAATTAATGGCTCATTAATCAGAACCGTCGGCTTTAATTCCCGCACAAATGTCAAAGCCCAATGAAGGGCTGACGCGTGGATTGTTGCTTCGGGAAGTATCGAAGACGCAAGTCCCTAACCGCCAGCGCCGATTTGGCATTTAAAGGCATTAATGCCTAAACCCAATGAAGGGCTGACGCGTGAACTGCCGCTTCGGGAAACATCGATGATGCGAGTCCCCAATCGTCAATCTCGACTTGACATTTAAAGATCCAACGAAATCTTTATGACAAGCTGCATGTAACGCCTGGGAAGTTACACCAAACGCAGGCCCGAGAGCCGCGTCTAGAAACTTGCGTCCCTTTCGGCGTCCTCTTTCATTCCAGTTAAGAGAACTGCGACCGCGTCTCTCAGAGCGGTTCAAAGCCGCGTCCCCTCAGCAAAAGGGACCCATTCTGAGGTCGCGCTTTGAAGGTACAAAAGCCGCGACCTTCGCGCAAGCTTGAACCGCCTCTCAATTCACAGGTCAGAGTCGCGTTTCTCAGGGCTGCGTCTCCACTACAAATCAGAGCTGTGTTTTGCAACAAAAAAAAAGAAGGGAACTCAGTTCAGCTTGAGCTTATTATCCATAGTCAGTCAAGGAGCACAACCAGAGACTGCAACTAAGAAATTGGATTCATCTACAGTGAAACAACAAAGATGGAGCAAAATTCGAAGACTCTTATTATTTGGGCCAAAAATGATAAAAGTAATACAAACACTCTTGATGAATAGAGTGTTCTCTTCTTTACAAAAAAAAAGAGGCTAATAATCTTGGTTCGCCAAAGAACGGATTTGTCTCTGACGCGATGCATCTCATGTTGACGCGCTTTCTCAGCCTCCATGAGAGCTTGGACCCGCAACTCCTCCTCAGATAAGAACTTCTTCACAGACAGCTGTGCTCGTAGAGATTCCAACCTGGAGGAGTGAGTGGAGAGGCTTTCTTCAACCTGCGTCTGGTAGCTTCCAGCTCTTCCAGCTTCTTCCTGGCAGTGGCAAGCTTCTGCTCGTTGATTGCAATCAAGGCCTCCGCCTTGGCTACGGTGCCCGAGCACTGATAATGACCTGCTCTGCGCTCTGCATGACGAGTTCAAATTCCCTTGAATCGCCAATCAGCCTTTGATGGTCAGCCTGGAAATGTTGGAGATGGCGTGTCTCTTCAGCTATTCGTTCCTCCATCTCCTTCCGCTCTTCTTCTTGAGACAGCCAGGAGCCTATTCAGGGATGCCCGAGCCTCGTGTACTGAACCAGCGTCTTCCAGATACTTAAGCTCTTTCAAGTCACTTCCCAATGCTCCACCAGCATAGGCATGCCCTAACCTGCGAAGGACCTCCAGTATGACCAATGTTCTCGATCAGATTTTTGAGAAGCACCCGGGCAAATCCGAAAGAACTGCCCCCAGAAAGGATGAGGTCAATACATGATCGCATAGAAGCAAAGAACTGCTGCACCATCTGACGTGTCAGTTCTTCCATGATATCACTGGCTGGGGAGAATTCTGCTGATGTGCTCCAGATCCCCTTTCTATCACAGGGCGAGGGATGGGAATCAATTCATCCCGTGCAGGGGTAAGGTCAACGGTAGGTGCAAAAGAAGCTGAGATGGTCGTCGGCACTTCTAGGGCAGTTACCGTCGTAGCAGCCTCCATGGCGACTGAAGTAGCAGCAAACTGATCTCTTCAGACCCTCGGCCAAGGCTTGAATTGTACTGCCTTCTTGAAAAAACACCTAGAGGGGGGTGAATAGGTGTTAAGTGCTAATCTAAGAAACTAAGTGCGCTAAATGGAAGCTTAAATCAATTTTGCAATCACTTAATACAACACACAAGTGTAGCCGATTTCCCGTGAAGGGCTCTGGACTAACTCTCTTGATTCCCCTAAATATGGGTTGAGGTGCTATATGAAGCTCTTGTGGTTAAGTATAAGTGAGGCACACACACAAGCAAGCCAAGCATATAAAGATATATAACATATGAAAGATGCAAGGCAACACAAGCAATATGAATGATATGAAATGAATGATGCTTTGCACAAAATAAAGAAAGAGAGAGAGAGAGAGAGTTAAGAGACAATAGATCAAATGCAAACACAAAGATATGTTTCGAGGTTCGAGCCCCTAGCTCTACATCCCCGCCTTCACCACCGTGAAGGATTTCCAATCCACTATCTCCCACCGAGGGAACCTCCACCGAGGAGGATTTGTTACAACAAAGAGTACCGAACTCCTCTCTCAAACACCGCCTCACAACCGAGGGGTAGGCCCGTAGCCAAATAACCACAACACCTCTACCGAAGAGGGTTACAAACCAAACTCCACCTCTCACTAGAGAGAGCAAACCACAAGCCTCAACCTCTACCAAAGAGGGAGCAAACACCAACCCAATACAACAACCTCAACCTCTACCAAAGAGGGAGCAACACAAGAAATCAAGGGTTTACAACAAGTGGTATGTCTCAACCACAAACCTCTTTCCTTTTTCCACAAACAAAGATCCTAAATAGAATAGGATAGAAGATAAGCTCAAGTGTGGAAAAAAAGTGTTTTGATCAAAGAAAATCTCTTGGGAAAATACCAAATTGATATGGAAATGAAGAACAAGAAACCAATTCCCAAAAACCTATTTTCTTTGAAAATAACAAAACACTTAAAACAAACAAAATGAATCTTTTTGCTCTTTTAACTCTTTGAAAACTTCTTTTAAAACCAGATAATGGGGAAAAATTAGCTCAGAAGAACTTAGCCAAAATCCCAAAGGAATGGGGTTTATATAGGCCAAAACAAAAACTAGCCGTTAGGCTGATCTGGCAGCCTGACAGGCCTAGCGGTCGACCGGCTGGCCGATCGCCAACGGTAAAAAATGTGACCGTTGGGGCAACCCGGTCGACCGCACGGCCGACCGCCCAGATATAGAGAGCAGACTCTTTGATCGGTCGGCCGCTCGGCCAACCGGCCCACTGTGCCAGCAGACGTGCACAAGTCTGTGCACGTCGGTTGACCGCCCGGTCGACCGGCTTGGTCTGTCAGCACAGTTCTGAGTCAGAAACACTGTTAAAAATATTTCTAAAAATCTTTTATCTCTTCTAAAAATTCCCAAAAATAGTTTTATCATTTTGCATTGATATATAAACTTGTGATAAACATTTTAATTCAAATATCAAGCATATGAAACCATTTTTGTGTTTAACATTTTACCAAAAACCAAAACTTGTATTTTATCAAACCTGTATTTTTCAACACATGAATAGAAAAGTCAAAATAAGTTTGTTTAAAAGTTCAAGCATGCATGTATAGAATGAATCTACTATACATAAACCAATTAAACTTGTTTTGATCAACTATTCATGAAAACAAATATCGGTTAAACTAAAAACCGAAAAAACCAATATCCACATAAAAACGTGTGTGTTGTGCACTTGAGCATGTCAACTATTCTTATCTTTACACATGGATCTAAAACACACTAAACTATGGATACCTAAGTCTTCTTGATGCTCTTCATCTTCAAGTCGAGCCGATCCAAAACTCCGTGATTCACGAGCTAGGCTATGTATGATCTAGATGCTCGGGCACTAGAATCACTTGTGAAAGCTTCCAAAACTCCTCTTTTTGAAGCAATCACCAACTAATATCTTGATCAATGATCTGTAACTAAAATCACAAGATTATTAGTAAACATAACTACATGAGTTAATCATCATCAAAACTAGAGAGGAAGGCCTCCGGGCCAACAATCTCTCCCTTTTTGATGATGACAAAACTCATGAAGTTATATATGCATGGATTAAGTTAAGCTTCAAAGAAGCCCCCCTTAACTCATGCATAAACAAACAAACATAATGAATATGCAATGAAGGCTCTTAAACATGAATGCATAGATATGCATAAACAATAAAAAGGCTCTAGATACCAATGAAATGTTCAGAAACAAAACATGCTCTAGATACCAATTAAAATTAAACTAAATTAAACTAAATTAAACTTAATATATACAAAAAACATAAATATGCATATATAAAAACTAAAATCTTTCTCCTCCTTTTTGTCAATCATCAACAAAGGGGTAAACAATCAAAACAAAACAAAATTTTCTCACCCTTTTAATACAAAGAATCAATCATCAATGCAAAACTAAATCAATACATTTTTCTCCCCCTTTTTGTCTAAAGCAAAAACAAAACCAAATAGGGGTGATAATCAATTAGGATATCAATTGAAACTATGTCAAAGAAGCATCTTGATACCAATTGAAAGTAAACATAGATCAATCAACAAATGGTATATGCGATATATTCATGAAGACGAAGACGCTAAGTTAACTTCCCTACATATATGCATTCATGAAGAAGGGATGACAAGCCCCAATTCACATAACACATATTATGAAATGCATAAGCGGAGATGTGAAGCTCCCTTACACACGTGTACCACATAAAGAAGAGATGTCAAGCTCTTCAATACAAGATACACTCAACATGAATCTATATGTAGAAGAGATGTTAAGCTCTCCTTGCATATAGGCAATACAAATCAAAACTTTTTGTATTTTTCTTTAAACAAAAATTTGAGATACCAATTTTAAAACATATTCAAATAAACATCTTGATATCAAAAGATAGTATTTTTCTTTTAAGCATATGATATCAATTGAAATGACTATTTTCTATCATAAAGCAAGGAGTGGAAATACAAATACAATTGAAATATGAAAATCGAATTTTCTCCCCCTTTATGAAATACCAACAAAACATATGCATAAGCTTGTAATAAGAAACCAATTGAAAATTGAATCAATTGAAACAAAGTTGAAGTTCAAGGTGTTGGGTTATGCTAAGCTTGAGTAAACAAAATATATATGTATGAAAAATTTAATACCAATCGAAATTGATACTATTGAAATGAAAAACATACATACACACAAAAAAATATATGAGTATACAAAAATGTCAATATTGATACCAATTGAAAGAATTTCAATGATACCAATTGAAATAACAATAATGATCAAGTGTATACATCATATAACTACCACCCAACTCATGCACATGTATCATTAGATTCTTTCAATATAGAGCATACATAAGCATGGTCGCCCATCCTTCCGCCCGTGGATGGTAGGGGTTTTCAAAAAAAATAGATTTGAAAATAAGGTTTGTTTGAAAAACTCTACCATATCGAAGAATACCGTAACTAGTTATATGAAAAATTGAAAACTAGTACGAAATCCTTCAAGTAAGGAATAAAAAAAATATTTTTCATGAAACATGAAATTCACATGATAATCAACACTCTAAGCCAATTAAGCATAAATATGACTCATGAAAATAAAACATGAGTAAACAATATGTGAGTGTACAAATAAGATGTGAAGAACATGATCATGAAAGTATTCAATTAAGCTCAATATTTCTTAATACATGAAAAACATGAAAATCATCAAAACTATTTAATCTTCAAGGTATATGTATGTCCTATACAAACTAAAGTATACATACATATCCAAACACAACGAGTCCACAAAGATATATGCATGAAGGCACGTTGCTCAAAAGGATGTATATGTATAAACAATAATTTGGATAAAATGGAGATATACATGAAGTTAAACAAAAATACATGAAAACATGAAAAGCTAAATTTTCATTAAAACAATTTTCATATCAAGGCATATGTATGTTTTGTCAAACATGAAGTATACATACATATCCCTAAACACAATTTGAGTTCATAATAAAGATTTGCATGAAAGGCAAATGACTCAAGGGGTATACATGTATATCTAATAGTTTAGACAAGATAGACATATACATGAAATGAAAACTCACACACATAAAACAAATCCAAAAATAGGAATAAAGTTTAAAATGTATGAATCATCAAAACTAGACTATACTAGCACATCTAATGGTTCAAATAAGCATCAAGCACAAACATATATAGATTATTGTGGCCCACTATATGTACAAGTATATATCCTAGTCTTTATGAAAACTAACATCTAAACATGTAATCAAATCATGAAGCATCAAAAACAAGATAAAATCATCATGACAAAACTAAACATGATTATTATG
This sequence comes from Agave tequilana, assembly GCA_038442645.1. NCBI lineage: Eukaryota > Viridiplantae > Streptophyta > Magnoliopsida > Asparagales > Asparagaceae > Agave > Agave tequilana. The sequence continues at coordinate 7,873 of JAVJIF010026332.1, forward strand.
TAAATCCATATGTTATTAGATTCATGATGTACATGATAGCTAAACAAAGGTGAGAACACTAAATATGGGTCCATATAAGCATGGGTGTCTCAAATACTATACATGTAAGTCATAAGCCTAATAAACATGCATCAACATAATGATCATATAAACATCCAAAACATGCTATAAACAAAAATATGAAAAGCATATAAAAATAAATAAGGAGTTAGAGATTCGATACCAAAACCGATGAAGGCACCTCTCTAGTACTCCAAACCATGGTGGTCATCTCCACCAAACTTCCCTGAAAGTGATGCATCCAAATGATTTCCATGAAGCTTGGAACGCATCCACTCCAAGGTACCGCTACTCTCACGTCATGTGAGAGCCCACACCTACATCAAACACAAGAGGGGTGGTCTTTGGTACCATACTCTTTTGGGTCCATGGGGGTTAGTCCCTTCTCTAACCCAAACAATTTTATTTGCTAAAATAGAAACATGTATACGATCATAGCAAAATTTAACAAGGTGGCCCTTACGTCCACAATGTGTACAAGTGTAGACATGAGCATACATGTGATGGGTGTGTCCGTGAGGAGCATGTGTATGCCGTGGAGGGTGTGCATGAATAGATGGAACTTGTTTCTTTCGAAACAAAGATTCCAAGCGTGTATGGCTCTTGGCACATTGGCTCAAAGTGGAGCCCAAACAATCTATACTCTTCTTAAGCATGGATATATCATTATCAATCAAGGAAGAAGTGTGGCACGCAATAGGTGAAGTGTGTGATACTACCCTAGCATGGCAAAACATGTGCATCAATCTTATTTTACAAACAATCATTTTTCTTTAAACAAACATTTAAATCATTAGAAATAGAAATTATTTGTTTTTCAAAGCAACATTCTCTTTTAAAATAAAATCAACTTTGAAGTTAAAACTTTATTATTCTTCAAAACATCATTACAATCATTTTTAGATTTCAAAAATTCATTTTCTTTAAGTGCAAGTTCAAGTTGAGATTTTAATGAATCCCTTTCATTAGAAATCTCCTCTTTCTCTTGCAAAACAATATCAAGTCTAACAATCAAATTTTATTATCATTGTTAATGCTTAGACTTTTCTTTTTCAAAACATTATATTTTTCAATCAATTTTTCACAAACAATAGATAGTTCTTCATTCAAAGCATGGGGATCAACATAATCATTACATGAAGAACTAGCATCAAAACTATCTAGTTGAGATTCTGATTGTACCTCAAAGGAGTCATTCCCTTGGACCATGAAGCATTGTGAGTCGGATTCTCCACTAGACTCCTCCGGTTGGATTGGCATTGAAGCTTGGAGGTGGTGGTGGTTGTCAACATATTCCACACTGCAAATGCGGAATCAAAGTTAGAAGCAAGCATAAGATATTCTTTATTTAATGTGCTTCTAATGGCCTCAAGGGCTTTTGCATTGGCCCCTATATGCTTGCGGTCACCAAGATAACATCTCTTGGTAGCGGCAAGGAAAACATGCAAACCTAGGGTCTTTAGGTACATGGACATCCTATACTTCCAAACAACAATGTTGGAAGGGTCAAAGCTAGGTGGGGTCATGAAGTCCATGGTAAACTATATGAGTGTGCGAGCAAGCAAATCCAAACAATAGATTAGCAAACAAGGGATCTCACTCCTAGGATGTTAAGCCTAAAGTATCAGGAGCGTTGGCTCTGAAACTAATTGAAAAAATACCTAGAGGGGGGTGAATAGGTGTTAAGTGCTAATCTAGAAACTAAGTGCGCTAAATGCGGAAGCTTAAAAACAATTTGCAATCACTTAATACAACACACAAGTGTAGCGAATTCCCCGTGAAGGGCTCTGGACTAAACTCCTCTTGATTCCCCTAAATATGGGGTGAGGTGCTATATGAAGCTCTTGTGGTTAAGTATAAGTGAGGGCACACACACAAGCAAGCCAAGCATATAAAGGATATATAACAATATGAAAGATGCAAGGCAACACAAGCAATATGAATGATATGAAATGAATGATGCTTTGCACAAAATAAAGAGAGAGAGTTAAGAGACAATGGATCAAACACAAACACAAAAATATGTTTCGAGGTTCGAGCCCCTAGCTCTACATCCCCGCCTTCACCACGTGAAGGATTTCCAATCCACTATCTCCCACCGAGAGGAACCTCCACCGAGGAGGATTTGTTACAACAAAGGGAGTACCGAACTCCTCTCTCAAACACCGCCTCACAACCGAGGAGTAGGCCCGTAGCCAAACAACCACAACACCTCTACCGAAGAGGGTTACAAACCAAACTCCACCTCTCACTAGAGGGAGAAAACCACAAGTCTCAACCTCTACCAAAGAGGGAGCAAACACCAACCCAATACAACAATCTCAACCTCTACAAAGAGGGAGCAACACAAGAAATCAAGGGTTTACAACAAGTGGTATGTCTCAACCACAAACCTCTTTCCTTTTTTCACAAACAAAGATCCTAAATAGAATAGGATAAGATAAGCTCAAGTGTGAAAAATAAGTGTTTTGATCAAAGAAAAATCTCTTGGAAAAATACCAAATTGATATGGAAATGAAGAACAAGAAACCAATTCCAAAAACCTATTTTCTTTGAAAATAACAAAACACTTAAAACAAACAAAATGAATCTTTTTGCTCTTTTGAAACTCTTTGAAAACTTCTTTTTAAAAACAGAGAATGGGGAAAATTAGCTCAGAAAAACTTAGCCAAAATCTCAAAGAAATGGGTTTATATAGGCCAAAACAGAAACTAGCCGTTAGGCTGATCTGGCAGCCTGACAGGCCTAGCTGTCGACCGGCCGGCCGACCGCCAACGGTCAGAAATGTGACCGTTGGGGCAACCCGGTCGACCGCACGGCCGACCGCCCAGATACAGAGAGCAGACTCTCTGATCCGGTCGGCCGCTCGGCCGACGGCCACTGTGCCAGCAGACGTGCACAAGTCTGTGCACGTCGGTCGACCGCCGGTCGACCGGCTTGGTCTGTCAGCACAGTTCTGGGTCAGAAACACTTGTTAAAAATATTCTAAAAATCTTTTATCTCTTATAAAAAATCCCCAAAAATAGTTTTATCATTTTGCATTGATATATAAACTTGTGATAAACATTTTAACTCAAATATCAAGCATATGAAACCATTTTGTGTTTTTAACATTTTTACCAAAAACCAAAACTTGTATTTTATAAACTTGTATTTTTCAACACATGAATAGAAAAGTCAAAATAAGTTTGTTTAAAAGTTCAAGCATGCATGTATAGAATGAATCTACTATACATAAACCAATTAAACTTGTTTTGATCACTATTCATGAAAACAAATATCGGTTAAAACTAAAAACCGAAAAACCAATATCCAAACATAAAACGTGTGTGTTGTGCACTTGAGCATATCAACTATTCTTATCTTTACACATGGATCTAAAACACACTAAACTATGGATACCTAAGTCTTCTTGACGATCTTCATCTTCAAGTCGACCGATCCAAAACTCCGTGATTCACGAGCTAGGCTATGTATGATCTAGATGCTCGGGCACTGGAATCACTTGTGAAAGCTTCCAAAACTCCTCTTTTTGAAGCAATCACCAACTAATATCTTGATAAATGATCTGTAACTAAATCACAAGATTATTAGTAAACATAACTATATGAGTTAATCATCATCAAAACTAGAGAGGAAGGCCTCCGGGCCAACACTTCTGGGTCGACGCTGGCCGCAAGATCCTCTGCCTGAGCTCCTTCAGCGCTCTCTGCAAATCATCAAAATGTTAACCATGACAATAAAAGGAAGATATTCAAAGCTTCAATATTTTTTTACCAAGCTGAGGGTTCAAAGACGGCGAATTCCTGGGCGAATCCCGTAGGGTTGAGGTCTCCCCGACTTCAATAATTGCCCTCTCTTGAGGCATTTCAGTAGCAGGAGCCTCAACGTCCTCCTGCTGGGCCAGCTCTTGTATCATTTCCTCGATATGGTAGGAAGTCATAGCCTCGCTGTCCACGGCCAGCCCTGCAGCATGAAGTTAAAGAAAAAAAAAGTCAAAACCTTTTCCCTAGTCAAAAGGGAAATCGGGTCAAAAAGGCAAAGAGAGTACCTTCAGCAGGAGCAATTGCCGCTAGTGGCGACGCCGTCACCAGATCACACCATGTATTTCTCCTCCGAAATATGTGAGAATTTACTCGGATATGGAAGAGCAGGTTCATCGCCAAAATTGACTTCATCGCCTGAATAATATTCATCCTCCTCGGACGATGAAGAAGACAGTACAACACAAGAGGCCTCGGTAATTGAGACCTTACCACCAAGTACCCCGGTAGTGGGACTGGGATCGACTACCCTCGAGCTGGGCATCAATACAGCAGGAGACCCAGGCTGTTGTGCCTCATCTCTCCTCTCTTGAGCTAAAGAAGACCTGGTTGAGTTGAGACCCCTGGAATCTCAACATCATCCCTTCCCACCAGGTCAGCCTCAAGTTGCTCAGCCTCATCAGTTGCAGTGGGATCATCAGCAAGCTCCCCTTCTTCTAAGATCACGGGACCCCTGCTGCGTAATCCACGAGGGCGAACAAGGGGGTTTCGTCATCCTCCTCCTCCTCCTCCCTCTGCTCCTCAACACAGAAGGGACGGCCTCGGACATGGAAGTTTCAGCCCCTGAGTCTTTCCTGGCCCTCTTCGGGGCAGGCTCAACCTGGAGAGTAGCACCATGAGGACGTTTAGGCACCGCCCGTCGATGCCTTCTAGCAGGCTGCTCCCTAGGTGCTGTTCCCACGGATCCACCCCTATCTCCCCTCTGGCTTCTTTCTTAACTGCCTGGTATTCATCGATACCTCGCATGCGCTTGTTGGATGCCAATTCTCCTCATAGGATGCATTAATGCTCTTAATGCATGAGCGCTCCATTGAGTAGCCAGGTATCTTGCTAGCCTGGGAGTACCAGGTGCAGAAACTAAGGCTTGTGTAACAGTTTGGCGTCTTGTGAGGCAAGCTAAAAAGAGCCTTTGTCCCCCCCAGCCACGCTGTAATACCAGGCCCGAGCACCTTCAAATAAATTTTCACTGAAGGCGAGTTGGGCGTTAGGGTTGCCGATGTATAGTTGATCGTAACCGAACTGTCAGGAAAAATGATTCGGCATATAAGGCTCAATTGTGCATGTGTTCCCTTACCGGAAGAGCAGATACCCGGGCCGAACGTTAATAAGCCACCAGAAGACTTCCGATGGCAACCTCGTGAAGTCGTCCGGACCCATAATGTCAGCAAATTTATCCCCATAAGCAGCATCGGTAATCTCGGGGAAACAGCGGTTGAGATGGTAATTCGAAACGTTCAGAATACATTTCCGAATGTAGAACATATAGTTGTTGGACCAGCTCGAGCTCTCCAGCCGCTGCACAAAAGGGACAAACCTCTCGGATCGAGACACTGGCGTCATCAATGAGGGGCAGTGCATAACGTGTACCAAGCCATTAGGTACGTGTAGGGAAGCTCGATCCGGGGGTTGGGAGTCTTTACTCTCGGCCTCCCCTCCGAGTCAACCTCAGGTCTACCTTGGGAGTCGACGATGGCCTCCACTTTGCACAGGCTCTGAGTCAGGGCTCGTAATCCACTTTGGATTCCAGCCACCATTACTGGAAGGAGAGCGATGGATCTACCATAGGCCAACAGGACTGCCGGGTACACCACATTAGCAACAATCACTTCATGCGGCAGTGTGGCACTACGCAGCGCTTCAGCCACAGCATGAGGAAGCCCGCCAGTAATGCCCGGTCAGAAATGGGGACCCAGGCTTGATGATGGAAACTTTCAAAAACCGTATTAGGTTTGAAAGTGTCCTCATTCGACTCTGTGGTATAAGAACTCACAGAGGCATCAATCCTCTCGGCGATTTCTTCGTCGGAGCTGGGAGCTAGAATGGTCACTGAGTGATCTTTCTCAGTTATACCATTAAACAGGTAGCTCGCCCAAGACATCTGCTTAACTCTCCTAGTCCTCCAGGAGTTTATTTGACCGCAGATATGGAAGTGACACAGCACTTCCCAGTAGGTCTCATATATCTCAGGGCACTCTTTCCTCAAAAGATGAAGCTCCTCAGAAGTGGGAACATATTCTTCATAGGGGGCGTCTCCCATGACCAGCCCTGAAACTTCATATAGTTCATGCAGGGCGAGCCTCATTTCTCCGACCGGGGTGAAGAATGTCCCCGTCAAAGGGTTGTAGTGCTCCAGGATCCCATAAAAATTGTGGGAACTTTGCGGGATGCCATACTGCACAGCCCTGACCGCATGACGCAACCCCACTTGTTCCAACAGACCTCCAAGTTCAGCAAGACAAAGCCCACCATCTTGCCCTACCAGACTTTGTCGGAGGAATGGACCCACCCGAGCGGGCGAAAGTCACTTGGAAAATCACCCCTTACCTTCATGAATTGATTGATGAAGGTAGTGCTGAGCTGAGGAGTTTCCCCTACTGGGTACTCAGACCTGAGTAATCCAGGAAACAAGCCAAAAACTTCCTTCCCGTGTCCGCCAGGGTGTACCTTTCTGGCGCCCAGTATGCCGAGAGAGACACCGGGGAAAGATCGGGTAAGCTCCCATTTCATTGCTCGGTGGACAGACATGTGCTGGAGATAGGATAAGGGATACATTCTTTCCATATTTGGAAGAAAGAATTTCCTACCCCTTATTTGGCGAAGCCACTTATAATCACCATCATGCAAGATGCTACCATCCTCGCCAATGTTGTCCCTTAAGAAGAGACGGGTTTCTTTAACGGAATACGTGAATCCGTCTCAAAATCTGCGTCAGTCATGATTCCCGGAAGGTCCTCATGTCGACTTTGGAGATCTTCTCCCTTCGCTCCTTCGACCTCTCGGTAGTCACAGGAGCAGTCTTTTGCAACACGAAGGATAGATTGCGGTCAGCACCACCTACGTGCCCGAAGTGACACTTTTTGGATAGAGGGTCGGAAGAATATCGCACTGCAAAAGAGAATAATACTTGATCAGAAAGAAAATGATTAAGTGTTTACAACTCGAACGCAGAAATGAACCCAGACGCGGAGATCATCAAAATCTGCGTCCAGATCCAATGATCGCAAGGCTAACGTGGAACCCGCGTTTCGAAAGTCAAGACTTATGAAAAAATTCTAAGTATTAGACTCAAACGCGAGATTCATAAGGACTAGCATCTGACTTCACAAGACGCAAGAGTCATAAGAAATCTGCGTCTAAATCTTTACACTTAAACTATTCTAAGTGTTGAATCCAAAACGCAAGGCACATCGGGGCCCTGTGTTCAACAAGCAGACGCAGATTTGAGCAGATAAAAGAAGCTGAGGTCATCAGACCTGCGCCTTGTTGAATCGACTCAAAAAACTGCGCCTGATAATTAAGCACGGGCTTGAGCCCGCGTTGGCGGTTCATATTCAAAAGGACTTTAAGAGTTCAAAGAACTCTATAAACCCTTTTAATGGTGGAAATCAAGTTTGATTGTTTTCTTACCTGAAATAGGGGTTTCCTGCATGGAGGAACCGCCCATCTGAGTCTCAGGGATGACCGCCTTTGAAGACGAAGCAGTATGCTTGGCCTTCGGTGCCATTGCGATCAAGGATCCGATGTTAGATGAAGGAAAAGAGAACAAAAGAAGCTCCTTTCTCAAACCCTAACAGATGCACACGAAGACGGATAAGAGTCTAATGATGAGACTCTTGAAGGACTGTTGCCTTTTATAGGCACAGTGATTCGCAAAGATACGCGGCGCTTGGCTCGACGCCTAATCACCGCCTGACGCGTAGACAGCGTATTAAATGCAGCGTGAAGTTCATACGCCAAAAAGAAGATGTCCTCTCAATTCCGCAGGACACGTGACAACATACTTGTGGCACGGATTCGCATTCAACAGCCGCGTCTTCGTCCCAAGAGACGCGTCCCTCCAACGACGGACCTTCTCAACTAGGCCAAAGTTGCATCTACTTCACAGAGCAAAAGCCGCATCTTTATCCAAAAAGACGCGTCCTTCCGAAAATTGCATCCTTTCAATCCGGCCAAAGGCGCGTCTTTAAAGCAGTACTACCCCTGCGTCCACAGAACTGGCGCTCATCCTTACTTCTGCAATTCAGTTCAATAGTACACTGGCACAAGCAGACGACTGCCCACCCCTGGTTTAAAGTACACCAACGACAAACTCAAAACATCGGGGAGGTTTAGACTGTGTATCTAGACACTCAACACGATCAATTTTGGCGGCTTCAAAGAGTTCCACAGTACACTCACGAAGACCATATTCCAAACAAGATCAAGCCCGGAGCATTGTCAGTCCAGTCACAAGGGTGAATTCAGCTAGAGTCCAAAGTATTTCGAAATCCGTCCCAGCCAACTGCGGAATATCGAAAACTTTGGAGGGGGTTCTGTAGGCTGTCTAAAGATCACTAAAAGACAAGTCACCAAAAAGCAGAGTTTCAAGCTCCAGACGTAGGGCTAATCACAGCCCCACTGCAGCATCAAGATGCGAGGGTCGAAACCCGCGTCTCAGCAGCACTACAGCATCAAGACGCGAGGGTCGAAACCCGCGTCTCAGCAGCACTGCAGCAACAAGACGCGAGGGTTGAACCCGCGTCTCAGCAACACTGCAGCACCAAGGCGCGAGGGTCGAAACTCGCATCTCAGCCAGCACTGCAGCGCCAAGGCGCGAGGGTTGAAACCCGCGTCTCAGCTCAGCAGCACTGCAGCATCAAGCGCGTGAGGGTCGAAACCCGCGTCTCAGCAGCACTGCAGCACCAAGGGCGAGGGTCGAAACCCGCGTCTCAGTCCGGCAGCACTGCGACACCAAGGCGCGTGGGTCGAAACCCGCGTCTCAGTTATAACTTCCCTCGTTATGGGGTCAATCACCACCCACATAATGAGGAAGTTAGCCCCCATTGTGGAGTGTTTTTAGGGGGCACGTTCACCCCTGAAACCTCTATAAATAGCCCCGTCGCTATGACAGGTAGATGGGGATACATACAGGGACACGGACGCACATAAAAAGAGAGAGGGAGACAGAGAAGGAAAGAGAGTCTAACTCTTCAGTTAACTTACTGCGTACAAGTTAATCTTTGCCTACAATCTCTTTGAGATTTCTAGTCGACAGAGCTGTGTTACTCCGTCCACCATCCGAAGAGAAGATCCCCAGAAGTTCTCGACGTTCACCCGGTCAACGGAAAACAAGATTCACTTTCCATCGCCACTTGAAGAACCCAGCACTAAATAAAGGGGAGATTCAAGACTCAACATCTTCCCTCCCTTGTAGTCGGAGCATTAGTTTGTTGTAATCTTTCAATTGATTCAAAGAAATTTTACACCGAATTTCTCTTCTCCGTACCAACACCGCCTGTGCGAGATTCGCCTTGGTGTTTGACTCCACCTTCTTACCTTTGGCCTTCGGGCAGTCAACTTTTCAGTACCCTAGTTCCTAGCACAAGGCGCACTGATTCCTCTTCAGATTTCTGAAGCCTGATCTGGACTTCGACCTTCCCTGATCATCTCTTCCCTTCCTATTGAAACTTCTGCCTCTTACTGCCAATGCCTCTGCTGTGGTGCTTCCCATAGAAGACAATCTATCCTGTCTCCTTGCTTCATAACTTATAATTGCAGCAGACACCTCATTGTAGTTAAGGGATTTTCTTCCATTGAGAAATGTAAGAGTAAAGTCTCATACTCTTCCCTAGGAAGAGAGTTTAAAAGAATTACCACCTTATCCTCTTCACTGGTCTCCATATCCACATTAACTAAATCTGTAAGAAGCTTCGTGTAGCAATTTAAGTGTTCATTAACGGAGCATCTTTTTTACATCTGAAAGCCATAAAGCTTACTCTTCAACTGCAATCGCGACTCTATGCTTTTCGTCAGATACTTCTTCTCCAGGATCTCCCACAGCTGCCTCGCAGATGTCTCATGCAACACCTGATACTTGAGGTCTTGTGTCAAACAAGACCTGATCAAGCCACACGCCGAACGGTTCATCTTATCCCAATCTTCTTCCGTTGTTGATGCACGCTTCTTCTCCAACCGTAGAGTGTCTTCGAGGTTTGATGCCATCAGCGCATCCATCACCTCACACCTCCACATACCAAAGCTGTTCGTGTCGTTGAATTTCACCACATCAATCTTTGGATGCGGATTCATGGATCTCACCGATGTACTTTCTCCAGCCATCTTCTCAACTAATTCCTCAAAGCAATGCGAAAACAAACGGAGTTAGAAAAACAAAATAGATAAAGATAGGATCTTTACCTCCACGCGAAACCCTCGAAGAGTTTTCGAAACTATCTACTCCTTCGAATTGATTCCTCGAGCAATCTACACGCTATTTTGAGATCTATACACGATCCCACAAACAGTCCCAACGTCGCTCCGAGAGCGACACACGATCTTCGCCAAACAGCAACTGATGCCCTTGAATCAACAAATGATCCACGCCGAATCTGGGATGCTCTGATACCAATTGATGTGCGCAGGGGACAACAACCTCTCTGAGGAATCCGCCCACCTGGCGGAGACTTGATGCAGCCGGAGAAGCAACCAACACGACAAGAACAACGAACAACAGAGAAAAGCAATCAACACAATATTTAACGAGGTTCAGGCAACGTGCCTACGTCCTCGGGGCAAGGGAGAGAGAGATTTTATTGATTCAACAATCAATACAAACCAAAACAGAAGGAAACATGAGGGAATTCTTAGGGATACAATACATGAGGGCTCTAGCCCCTATTTATAGCCACAGAGTCCCTGAATTCAAGAAAACCCAGATTGAATTCGATCCCATCCAGAAAAGGAATCCGAATCCCAAAAGGAAAGTCAAAACGCGTCTGTCGGTCGATCGGCCGGTCGACCGACCCATGCCACGACCGACCGTGCCGATCGACTGCGCCCAACCGAGAGCAGCCTGCTTTCAGTCAGTCGACCGGGCCGGTTGACCTTTCTCTTCCACGGTCGACCGGGCGGTCGACCGGGCTAACCTTGTGCACGTCGTGCACGCCGGTCGACCGGGCGGTCGACCGGGCTAACCTTGTGCACGTCGTGCACGCCGGTCGACAGGGCGGTCGACCGGCCTCCTCAACCAGCCGACCGGGTGGCCGACAGGGAGCACAATCTGGCCTGCTTAATGTGCCGTTTCTCACTTCTTAATTTCTGATCTCTGTGCTAACTTCCTCTACTCCTCTATCTCCACTCTCCCTACATGTAGGTTATTTGGGATCATATATAGCTAGATGGATTGGAAAATAGGTTGAATTGAATCTTTTTTTCATTTATTTGGAGACGAAATATTTAGTAAGCTTATTAGTTTTCATTTATTGGAGACCGAGCGAAGCAAAGGAGGTTTTTGAAATCACCTAGAGGGGGGTGAATAGGTGATAAGGCTAATCTAATGAATTAAATGCGAAAATTAAAAACTAATTGCAACTACACTTAGTGCAACCAACGAGTGTAGCCGAATTCCCCGTGAAGGGCTCTGGACTAACTCCTCTTGATCCTCTGAATAAGAGTTGAGGCGCTATATGAAGCTCTCGTGGTTAAGCACAAGTGTGGCACACACAAACAAGCCAAGCATATATTATGAATCAACAATATGAATAGATGCAAGGCACAAAATAAAGAGAGAGAGTTTAGAGTCAATGGATCAAACGCAAACAACAAGATGTGTTTCGAGATTCGAGCACCGAGCTCTATGTCCCCGCCTTCACCGAGAAGGATTTCCAATCCACTAGGAGTACCGAACTCCTCTCTCAACCAATACAACCTCCACCGAGGCAATACAAATGGTCTACCGAAGACCGGAGTACCGAACTCCACCAATACAACCAAATCCACCTCACCGAGAGGGATACAAGCACAATCCACCTCTACCGAAGAGGGATACAAATACCAACCAACTCCACCTCACCAAGTGGGAGTAAACCACAACCTCAACCTCTACCAAAGAGGGAGCAACTACAAAGAAAGGTTTACAACAAGGTGGTATATCTCAACCATAAACCAATTTCTTTTCCCACAAATAAATGATCCTATAGAATAGGATAGGAGATATAGCTCAAGTGAAAAACAAGTGTTTTGATCAAAAAAATCTCTTGAGAAAATACCAAATAGATATAGATTTTTTGATCAAGAAACTAATTCCCAAAACCTTATTTCTTTGAAATAAAACAAAACACTTTAAAACAAATAAGATGGATCTTTCACTTCTGAAAACTTGCTTTGAAAACCAGAGAATAGGAAAATTTTTGCTCTGAAAAATCTTGCCAAAATCCCAAAGAAATGGGGATTAAATAGCCCTCCATCAAAAACTAGCCGTTGGGACTGTTTGTCAGTCCTGGCGGCTGGCGGTCGACCGACCGGTCACCGCCAACGGTCATATTTTTGACCGTTGGAAGAAGCCGGTCGACCGCCCGGTCGACCGCCCAAAACCAGAGAGCAAAGCTCTCTGGCCGGTCGACCGACCCGGTCGACCTGCCATGAACCTGGCCAACGTGCACAAGGCTGTGCACGTCGGTCGGTCGACTGGTCGACCGACTCTGGGGTCCGGTCGACCGGCCTGGTCGACCGCCAGAGCCTGGCAGGCTGGGTTCTGGGTCAGAAAACTGGGTTTAAAATAAATCTAATAAATCCCATAAAACTTCTAAAAATCCACAAAAATAGTTCCTAACATAATATGTGTTATATAAACATGTGATAAAAATTTCAACACAAATATCAAACATTTTAAACCATTTTTGTGTTATGGAAAAATTACCGAAAATCAAAAACTGTATTTTTCCAAACTTTGATTTTTTCAAATAAACTTTGTCCAAAACATATCCAAATACAAAAACATGATACTTAATCATTTTAAAACATGTTGCATATGGACATAGGTCCAATATACATGAAACATATACATATCATTATTTGTTTTTATTTCCAAAATTATGTTTTGTTAAAAATACCAAAACACTAAATACATGAATAGGCATATCAAACTAAGTTTGTCTAAGAAGTTGAAACATGCATGTATATAGAACACATCTAATATACATAAAACTATGTAAACATGTATTGATACTATCTATTCATGAAAACCAATATCGGTTAAACCAAAAACGAAAAACCAATATTCAAAACATGAAACGTGTGTGTATTGTGAACTTGAGCATATCACACTATCTAATCTTTACACATGGATCTAAAACATAAACTAAAGTAGGATACCTAAGTCTTCTTGTAGAGCGCCGTCTCCAAGCCGACTCGATCCAAAACTTCGTGATCCACCGAGCTAGACTCTGAACGAGTGCTATAAATGATCTTTATGCTCGGGCTCTTGAATCACCATGTGAAAGGCTTCAAAACTTCTTTGTTGAAGCTAATCACCAACTAACATCTTGGTTAATGATCTGAAACTAAACATCACAACATTATTAGTAAACATAACTACATGAGTTAATCATCATCAAAACTAGAGTGGAAAGCCTCTGGGCCAACAGTTTTCTCACGGGAATTGCAGTAGATGGTTAAGATAGTGAATATCTCGATTAAGAATTGCAAGAAAATTAAGATATGGTTTTTAAAATCACATTATAATTTAGTGAATGTCTTAATTCCATTGTGAAAGTTATAATTATAGATAACCATGAATTTTGTTTCCCTTTAGGAAACTGATATCAACAAAGATAATTTGTATAATCTGTGTAGGGTCTCTTTTCTGTAAGAATTGATATTTGTTGCACACTTGGATTTTCTAATAGAAATTGTGTGCGTAATGAAATATTGTGCTTCAACGAAGATCAGTTAATGAATTCTATACTTTTTCAAATTGATGCCAGTCAGAGGATACATTTACATAATGGGCAATGGGCACAACATTCTAGGTTTTGTCATGATCAGTTTTGTTGGATTCCTTAACATTACCAAGCTATAGGTATTGGAGCAATTTAAGATGAGGTCTTTTACATTAGCAGCATGTGGAACTTTGATTAATTTAAAGGTGGTTGAAAGCATGTGTAACTTAATGATAACCTACATATGAGGTGAAATGACTGAAATATGTAGATGGAATCACCTTCATTTTTTTTTCCAGCCTGTTTAATATTTTGTTAGTATGTGTTTAGAAGTGCTTTCGTGGATTGTGTGTTTGTCAATAATAAGTTTGGCTTCCATACAACACATGGTTAAAATAGTTTTTCTTGAACTATGAAGCTATCTAAGTGATATATACTGTTATCCCTTTTCTGATTGAGAGATTGTTGTGCGCAGTGGGGTCAGAAGAAAAAACACAACCACACCACCCTTGAGGAATCCGCCCTTTCTAGCGGAGACTCGATGCAGCCGGAAAAACAACCAACGCAACAGGGACAGCAACCAACAGAGAAAAGCAATCAACGCACAACTTTAACGAGGTTCGGCCAACGTGCCTACGTCCTCGGGGCAAGGGGGAGAGAGATCTTTATTAATTCAACAATCAATACAACTAATACAGAGAGAAACTTGAGGGAGGCAAGGGATTCTTAGTGATACAATACATGAGGTCTCTAGCCTCTATTTATAGCCACAGAGTCCCTGAATTTATGGAAACCGAGGTTGGATTCAATCCCATCCAGAAAAGGAATTCGAATCCTAAAAGGAAAGTCCAGCCGTGTCTGTTGGTCGACCGGCCAGTCGACCGACCCATGCCACGGTCGACCGGCCCGGTCGACCGCGCCTACCCGAAGGCAGAGCCACTTCAGTCGGTCGACCAGGGCCAGTTGACCGCTCCTTCCTGTGCACGCCCGTGCACGCCGGTCGACCGGGCCGGTCGACCGACCTCCTCCACCGGTCGACTGGGAGGTCGATCGGGAGCACCTCTGGCCTGCTCCATGCGTCGTTTCTCGCTCCTTTGTCGTCCGATCTCTGTGCTACCTCCTTCCATCTCTTCTATCTCCTCTCTCCCACAATTCTCCACCTCGGTGAAGATTTTTCAAATCTGAGCGATCTCCAACGAACTCCAGTCTATCACCTGGCGAAATCGACATATGATCTCGGCTTGCGCGCTCCAGACGAAATCGACACACGATCTCGGCGAAATCGACACACGATCTCGGCGAAATCGACACACGATCTCGGCTTGGAATCTGTAGCTCAGCTATCCATTGGAATGCACCACACCTGCCTTCCCTATACTTCACCTTAGGAGAACTTCCATACATGCCAAACACCGAATGTGGTTCCTACTCCTCAACTTCACGACCTCATGAAGAACTCATCATGAGCCAACACTAACTCTCCAACTGACTAGCTCTATCTAGTCTACCTGTTTTCAGCTGACGGTCCAACCAAGTCTGAGTAGAGCACACCGAACCACCATCATCGGCTTCAACAACTAGATGCACACCACTCCTTATGTAAGCTCAACATCTTCTCACCAGAAGATCAACCTGTTCATCGAGATCACAATACCTCGCCTCTATGTGAAGTCCAACTGGCCACAACACTTCACCTCTACGTGAAGTCTCTCCACCTCTACGTGAAGCTCCAATCGGTCACAACTCTTCACCTCTACGTGAAGTTCCAATCAGCTTCTCGAGAACCCAAACAGCTTCATACGGGTTGCATCACCAAATGGCTGCGCCTTTATGGCTGCCTACATACCTGCCTAAGGGATCAAGCCAACCGTAGTTCATTCAAATGAGCTCCATCAATCTCAAGCACTTGTACCTGAATCTGCAGCAGGGAACCTGTCTGGCTGAGTCATATGAACCTCCTCACGACCATCATGGAGAACAACGACCTTCAACTTGAGCTTGTCGCGATCACAAGCTTGAGATTCATGCTTCTTTATCCACGAGCGTTGTTTTACCTTGGTTCCAATGGCTGCAAACAACTCGACATTCTCAACAATGTCTTCAACCTGTTCAGCATTAACCCTGGCTACATGATCTCCACCCGGTGTCACATCCGGTGAAGTCTTCTCTGATGCCGAACCAACTGGAGATGGTGGAGTAGCATCAACCCCCACTCGCTGTGATACTTCCTTAGTCTCCGTCCTCTCTACCTGCTAAGAGACAGCAGACTTCAACACTGAAGTCTCATCAAATGTGACATGCCTACTCAACACGATCTTCTTGTTTTCGGGGTCTCACAACCTGTAGCCATTCCTTTTGACACCCAAAAACACAAACCTCTTTGCTCGTGGATTCACCTTGCCATTCTTGGCACTGAAGTAGGTCGGACTTTCAAAATCACGCAGCAAACCATGATCTTGAGTAGCTTTCCCAGACCAAATTTTCAATGGAACTTTACCTCCTATCACAGTCGATCTATTCATGACATGGCTAGCATACACAATCGCCTCAGCCTAAAATGATTTGTCTAATTTTGCATTAGACAACAACCACCGAACCTTCTCCAGCAAGGAACGGTTCACTTCCTTAGCCAACTCATTTATACCTTTTGTGAAGTGAGTACAAATACCATTGTTCTGGCCAAATCGTAGAAATTGGTACATGTCTCTTTCAGCATTACCAAACTGTAGCTCCTTGATCTTCTTACCTATCTGCTTCTCCATTCTCCCTCTCCACTTCACCAACATATCTAGGGCTTCACTCCTTTGTCTCATGGGATATATCCAACAATGCCTAGATAAACTATCAACAAAAGAGACAAAGTACCTATGACCTCCAAGCGATGCAGTCTTAGCAGGTCCCAAACGCTTACGTGAACACAATCAAAAAGATGTTCTCAGCGGTGAGTACTAGTGCTGAATTTCACCTTCTTCTTGTCCAGAATGCTGTGTTCACCTTCTAAGTTGCAGGTAACAGCACTTTCCAATGATCCCTTCTTTGCAAGAGCTCGCAAAGACCTTTTACCTCCATGTCCGACCTTTACCTTCCAAATCTTCTTGCAACCATCATCTGAAGAACTAGAAGTCTCCACCTGACCTGTAACCGTACTACCCTTCAAGTAGTAGAGATTGTCCCAGCGGACGCCCTTCATCATCACCATCGAGCCTTTGATCATCTTGAGAACACCATCTCGAACAGATATCACAAGACCCAATGCTTCTAAAGCACCAACAGAGATAAGATTCCTTTTGAGTTGAGGTACATACCTCACCTCCTTCAATTCTCGTACTATCCCATCATCGATCTTGATACGGACTGTACCTATCCCTTTTATATTACACGGATGGTCATCACCCATGACCGTGTAACATCCATCTAGCTTCTCAAAGCTAGAAAACTAGGCCCTGTTCGGGCACACATGATAGGTGGCTCCATTATCCTAGATCCACTCAGCATTATCTGAGTTACAAACAATAGGTGTAGTAACAGAGAGAGAATACCGATGAGTCCGAGTCTGATCCATCTGCCTGTGAGGTACTGCCTTGAGTACTGACCACCTTTGTAAGATTTGCCTTAGTCTTAGACCCACCTTCTTACCTTTGGCCTTCGGGCATTCAGCTTTCCAGTGTCCTAATTCCTTGCATAAGACACACTGATTCTTCTTTAGATTTCTGAAGCCTGATCTGGACTTTGATCTCCCCCGATCGTCTCTTTCCTTCCTATAGGAACTTCTGCCTCTTACCTCTAACCTCTGCTGTTGTGCTTCCCGAAGAAGACAGTCGGTCCTGTCTCCTTACTTCATAACTCACAAGTGCAGTAGACACCTCATCGTAGTTAAGGGATTGTCTACCATTGAGAAAAGTAAGAGTAAAGGCCTCAAACTCTTCCCTAGGAAGAGGGTTCAAAAGAATTACCGCCTTATCCTCTTCACTAGTCTCCACATCCACATTAATTAGATCTGTAAGAAGCTTCGCGTAGCGGTTCAAGTGTTCATTGATGGAGCATCCTCTTTGCATCTGAAACCCATAAAGCTTACTCTTCAATTGCAATCGCGATTCTATGCTCTTCGTCAGATACTTTCTTTTCAGGATCTCCCACAGCTGCCTCGCAGATGTCTCATGTAATACCTGATACTTGATGTCATGTATCAGATAAGACCTGATCAAGCCACACGCCGAACGGTTCATCTTGTCCCAATCTTCTTCCGTCGTTGATGCGCGCTTCTTCTCTAATCGTAGAGTGTCGTCGAGGTTTGATGCCGTCAGTGCATCCATAACCTCACACCTCCACATACAAAAGTTGTTTGTTCCGTTGAACTTCACCACATCAATCCTTGGATGTGGATTCATCGATCTCACCAATGTACTTTCTCCAGCCATCTTCTCAGCTGATTCCTCAAAGCAATGTGGAAACAAACAGAGTTAGATAAAACAAATTAGATAAAGACAGGATCTTTACCTCCACGCGAAACCCTCGAAGAGTTTCCGAAGCAATCTACTCCACCAACTTGATTCCTCGAGCAATCTACACCCTGTTTTGAGATCAACACACGATCTCACAAACAGTCCCAACGCCGCTCCGAGATCGACACACGATCTCCGCCAAACAGCTACGATGCCCTTGAATCAACAGATGATCCCACGTCGAACCTGAGATGCTCTGATACCACTTATTGTGCGTAGCGGGGTCGGAAGAAAAAAACATAACAACCACCACCCTTGAGGAATCCGCCTTCCTGGCGGAGACTCGATGCAGCCGGAAAAACAACCAACGCAACAGGGACAACAACCAACAGAGAAAAACAATCAATATACAAATTTAACGAGGTTCGGCCAACGTGCCTACGTCCTCGGGGTAAGGGAGAGAGATCTTTATTGATTCAACAATCAATACAACTAATACAAGAGAGAAACTTGAGGGAGGCAAGTGAATCATAATGATACAATACATGAGGTCTCTAACCTCTATTTATAGCCACAGAGTCCCTGAATTTATGAAAACCTAGGTTGGATTCAATCCCATCCAGAAAAGGAATTCGAATCCTAAAAGGAAAGTCCAGCCGCGCCTGTCGGTCGACCGGCCGGTCGACCGACCCATGCCATAGTCGACCGGTCCGGTCGACCGCGCCTACTCGAGAGCAGAGCCACTTCAGTCGGTCGACCGGGACCGGTCGACCTCTCCTTCTTGTGCACACCCGTGCACGCCGGTCGACCGGGCTGGTCGACCGGCCTCCTCCACCGGTCGACCGGGAGCACCTCTGGCCTGCTCCATGTGCCGTTTATCGCTCCTTTGTCATCCGATCTCTGTGCTTCCTCCTTCCATCTCTTCTATCTCCTCTCTCCCACTGAGATATCGACTTCCATCCAATTGTTTGCTCTAAAATTCCTCCAAAAAGCTTATGCTTTCTGCTTCATTAATATTTTGTGAGATCTCTGCTATACTTTTCTCCTATCTAATGCTTTGTTTTTAACAGTCTCTTGGGTGCATGCATACAGACATATGTACATAATGTAATGTTGATCTTGATCATGTCGTTATACTACATACATACATATATACTGTGTGACTCGAGTCATCTATAATTCTGCAAATGAGGATTTATGTTCCTATTGTAGTCTATAATTCCACAAATGAGTGTCTACGCTCTAATTTTTTTCCCTTGAGGCAAAAGTTTTGGTAGTTTCTTTCTATTTGATTTATTGTGTCAGTAATAAGCTGCGCATGTTCATTTTGATTCCTTCATTGTGAAACAGAGATGTAGTTTCTCAGATCCTCTTCCTTTCAGGCCTGATGTTAACCATTGGCCTGAAATCTACCATGCAGTTCTTTACTAATCCAAAGAACTACAATGTACATGACTATCATCATCATGATTAAGCCTGTTGGTTCCTTTTAATTCCCCCTCAAATTGAACAGCTTGTTCTTTTGACAGGGCACTCTCTCTTTTGGATCCTTTTTCTTCTCATGGGATGGCCCGTCATCGGCATGATATTGGAGGCTTATGGTTTCGTTGTTCTCTTCAGGTTTGTAACCACCTTTCTTCTGTTTACTGATGACTGGTATTTGATGAGTGGTTTAACAACAGTTCATCTCAAGCAATCCTCCGTCAAGAGGTGATGATCTTGCATTTGATTGCTCACATGTTTTCATATCGCGGTTGACCTTCTCCCAGCAACCGCTACTTTGCTGCCGTGAATCTCGGTAGGTCGGTTCCCACTGCTTCACGGTATACTAGTATATCTCTCTCCATCCTCATCTCTGTCCTCAGATCTCACCAACCAGAGAAAATGAAACACAAGTCCTCCCCAAAATATTGCTTGATCTGAAGTGAAACCCATAAAATTTTTCAAGAAATCAAACATCAATTCCTAGATCCAACTTCCTCCCAATCCCTCACCTCCTCACTATTTATTCCTCCCTTTCTCTCTCTCCCTCTTGGCTGTGTGCGCGGTAACAGCATCCGCAGCCGCAGCCACTGCGGCTGCTGCGGCCATTGGGGGTGGCGTGTGGAGGCGCGCGCGGGCGGCGCCTGCGGGCCCCGCGGCAACACAGGTGAGGAGGCGAGCTCTGCCGATCTCCGACGGTGTTGATAGTGAAGAAGTGAGGGAGTCTTTGCTTGATCTATTTCTCTCTTATTAGAGTTTAATTTCTATGAAAGTTCATGAATGTGATCAATCAATTGTGTTATCTCTCATTCATGGGTATAATCAGTGTGCTAAACTCTCATTTGGGAACATAATAAGTTGTACTAAACTCACATTTTCAAAAAAGTATTGCTTTAGGACTCTTGAAAACCATTGAATCTATTGCAAGTAAGTACATTCCCATTCCAATCATTTTTTCTAGAAGTGTTAGTTGTAGGTTTTAAGGGTTCCTCCTAATGTAATTCCTTGATCTATGGATTTTGATTCAAATTCGACTTTTATGTGTGGTTATCAAGTTGAGTCTTCAATTTATGATTAGTGGAAATTGATAGTGTAAATCAAGCTTAATAAATTAGCAATTTTAAGTAGAAATTACGAATGGCTACTAAGAAATCGATGGAAGAATTTGATGATAAATTCAAGCTCCAAGTTAGTCTTATCTAAATTTGGACTACTAACCTTTCCGGTAAACTGGAAGAGTTATTTTGGTGTGAAAATCCATGATTCCTTTATACATTACAATTGATTATGTGTTCGCATTTGACCATTTCATATGTTAAGGCTTTATTGTACCAAATAAAAAGTCATGTTTAAATTCGTATAAAAAGGTGTTAAAATACATTTCAGTGATTTCAATATACCTTACTCCTCGAACATAGTTGGCATAAGCTATTATGCTACAATTATATCATATCAAGTCCCGGTTGATCACAATCGCTTTGAGATCTCAAAGATAGAGGCTAACATTTAGAACTTATAAAGAAAGATCCGCGATATTGCTAAAGTTTATCGGTAGCAATCATGAACAAGTTACAATAACAAGGTAATACGATCATTGCCATCGTTGAGTGAAGGACGTGGAGTTATAAACCATAACATCCTTAATAATTAATGTCATAAAAATCGAAGAAGAGAATAATTCAAGTTTGAAACTTCTCTTAAAAAGAAAAGAACAATAAAAAAGAATTTCTAGTTGAATCTACGAGGGAGGAATTCAGTTTATACTTAACCATATAGTAATAAAAAATTGAGTTAGTTATAGAAAGGTTTATCACCCGGTAGAAGTTAAAAATAAGTTAGATGTGTTCTTCCTTCACAGACTTTGGAGGGATTTAATGTGTCAGACGTTCTGAAGTTACATTGAAGCTTGCCTGTTAGTGTCATGCTGGGAACGGAAAAAAAGAATAAGGCCAGTTTCTAGTCAGGATTTCTTGGTTGTTTCTTGGATCTTGTTACTGGCTTATGGCATACCATATCAATACTATTGAGTTATGCTTATTTTATCACACATGAGATTTCAGATTAGGAGCTTGCAAGCATCAAACATAACAATTCAATACTCTCTAGATACTTGTTAAATCCTATCCCCAATCTCGCGAGCATTGCACATATTAAGATATGTTTTTCATACATTTTAATATTACTTGAAAATCCTGAGGAATAGAATGTCACATTAAGCTACAATGAACTCAACATATGTTTCCACATAAGAAGTAAGATGTATTTATCTTTCGCATGAAAGGACTAAGAAGGACTATTTATGAATTATTTATATTCATCGTAAATAAGCACAGTATCATCCACGTTTTCTATACATATATAGAAAGATGCATATCTTTAATTATGACCATTGCCACCTTGTATCCTAGTAGTTGAAATTCATTGTCTTATGTCCATATTGTCTCATACGGGGATTTGACTATGCATGCGTATGCTAGTGTGCGTTTATGATGTATATGTTGATGATCTATCACAGATCAAACAAAAGAGGAACACCAAGTTGAAGACTCAGCAGCGAAAGTGAAAGTGTAAAAGATCTGCCACTAACAAGTAATCACCACACAATCAAGGAACACAAGATTTAACTTGATTCGACAATGTGCCTACGTTCACAGGGAGGAGGGGAGAAATATTTATGAAGAAAATACAAGAGTTACAATGAGATCTCTCTCATAATTCTTCTAGAACTTCTCTTGAATTCTTAACACACCTTCAAAAGGCCACCCCTGAAGGGTTTATATAGGCATCTGGGATGATTCTAATCCAACATGAACTCAAATCAGCACCTCCTTAGAGAAATAAAAAAACCCGTATCCAAATCAAGACAAGAGATAGATCCTTATTAAAAACTGTCAAAAAACATGAATTCTTCTTCAATGAATATGAGGCACTCCAAATACTAACAATCTCCACCTTGACTCATGTTCATTGATTCCCTCCATAGAAATTGGCCTCTGCTTCATCGCCTTCCTTTCTCCCCCTTTTCTGACTTCACATGGCTCCCTCCCAAGAGCCCGTTCACCACTTTACCTTTGGAGAACCTTGATGAAATTCAGAGATGCTCTGAACTTCTCCATCGGTATGGTCTTCGTCATCATATCCGCCGGATTCCTTTTCGTGCTGATCTTTATCAATTCGATCATCTTATCATCATGACCCACTGACGTATCTTGTGAAATCTCACATCAATGTGCTTTATTCACTTGTGATAACTGTGATCTTTAGGAGATGAATAGCACTCTGGTTGTCGCAATGAGCTCGAACTAAAATTTGTATGATACTGATCTTAAAACTAATTCTCTCAACCACAAAGCTTCCTTTGATGCCTCAACTGCAGCCATGTACTCCTCTTCTGTCATTGAAAGAACAATTGTATCTTGTAACTCTATCTTCTAACTAATGACGCATTCAGTTACTGTGAACACATAGCCAGTTGTAGATCTTCGCTGATCAAGATATCTTGCATGATTTGCATCAATATAGCCTTGTAGCAACCTAGCTTCCCCATTTCTAATTTCTGAAACACCAAGCCTAGTCTTGTAGTCCCTCGCAGAAATCTTAGCACCTACTTCACTGCTTCTCAATGTTGCTTTCCTGAATTTGAACTGACTTACTGTACTCATTGCATAGGCTAAGTCAGGCCTAGTGTAGACCATAGCATACATGAGTGATCCCACCGCACTAGCATATGATACTCGAGACATCTCTTCCTACTCTATCAGTGATTGTGGGCACTGCTTGGAGGATAATTTGAAGTGACCTGCCAAAAGAGAGGTGACTAGTCTTGTTTCTGCCATGTTGAATCTCTCCAACACCTTGGGAACATAGTTCTCCTGGGATAGCCAAAGTCTTCCTGAGCCTCTGTCTCGAGTGATTTCCATACCTAGAATCTTCTTGGCTTCTCCCAAATCTTTCATGTCAAATTTCTTCTTGAGCTGACCTTTAAGCTTCTCGCAACAATCAGTAGATCATCCACATATAATAACAAATATGTCGGATCATTATTCTGCTTGAAATAGATACAACTATCATACTTACATTGATTTTATTTGACTTTTATCATGAAAGTCATACTATTTGTACCACTGCCAGAGAGACTGCTTAAGTCCATAGAGGGACTTCTTTAAAAGTCACATCTTGTTTTCTTTACCTTCCTGAATGTAGCTTTCAGGTTGTTTCATGTATATCTTCTCCTCCAGCTCACCATGCAGAAACTCTATTTTAACATCCATCTGCTCTAACTCTAGATCAAACTAAGAAACTATCACCAATAGTATCCGAATAGATGTATGCTTGACTACAGGAGAGAAAATCTCATTGTAGTTAATACCTTCCTTCTAAGCATATCTTTTGGCAATTAACCTTGCCTTGTATTGCTCATTATTCTTCTGCGAAAGACCCATCTGCAACCTATTGCCTTGGAGTCCTTTGGAAGATCGACTAACATCCATGTTTGGTTTATATGCAAAAACTCTATCTCTTGCTCCATGGCTGTAATCCACTTGCCGTGGTCACCTGCCTCGATCACTTTCCTGTAACTATCATGTTCTCCTGTTTCTGTTACTAATGCGAAAGAGACATGATCTTCATCCCAGCCATATCTTGTTGGTGGCACTGTTACTCTGACTGACCGTCTCAACGATCTAGGTTGCTCTTGAGTAGCTTTATTTGTCTCCATTTGAATCTGAGAAATCCTCTTCTGACCCTTCAAGCCATTTAGAGTTATCTGAGAACTTGACTCTCTTTTCTGAGTAACGGCTGCCGAACTGTCTAAAGCTCCACCTTGCGCTTTATCCTCAGTCTCTGACTTTTCTCGCAACATTAAATTTTCATCAAAGACCACATCTCTACTGGTAAAGGCGCTCCTTTTCTCAGAATCTCAAAATCTGAAACCCTTGACTCCCTGGTGAACCCGATGAAGATACACTTCTTAGACTTGGAATCTAGTTTGTTTTTTTTCTGACTATCAACAAAACTATATGCCGAGCAACTGAAAATCCGTAAGGTTGAATAGTCCACAGATACTCCTCACCATATCTCCCCTGGGATCTGAAGATCAATAGCTATTGATGGTGACATGTTTACCAGATAACTCGCATGATTCACTGTCTCTTTCTAAAATCCTTCTGACATGTCAGCTTGTAATCTGATACTGCAGGCATGCTCTATAAGTGTCCGATTCATGCGCTCTGCTACTCCGTTTTGTTCTAGTCGCCCTGGAATACTTAGCTGCTGTTTGATGCCCTTTCTTACTAAGTAGTCTTTGAATTCTTTAGAAGTGTACTCGCCTCTATTATCAGACCTCAAGACTTTCACCTTCCGCCCTATCTGATTTTCCACCAAAGTTTTCACTCCTTAAACTTCTGAAATACTTTTGATTTCTACTTCAAGAAGTATACCTAAAGTTTTCTTGAAAAATCATCTATAAAAGTAAACATAGTACCTAGAACCTCTAAAGGATTCTACTAGTGGAGGCCCCTACACATCCGTGTGTATGAGATCTAGCAAGCCCTTGTCTTGTGCTGAGATGTAAAGAAAGCTACTCTATGTTGCCTCCCCATAATGCAAAATTTACAAAGATCAAGTTTGCAATATTTGATACCTAGTAGAGCACTCCTTTTGTGTAGGACTTGAGGACCACGCTCGCTCCTGTGTCCAAGACGCATGTTCCAAAGTCTTGTAGTATCCTCCTTTGTTGTAGCTGAAGCATCACCAATAATAATGCTTTCTGTTAACTTGTATAAGTTTGCTGTTCGTTCTCCTTCGAGAATCATCATGGAGCCTTTAGTAACTTTGATTACTCCATCTGCACTAGAAAACTTGTAACCACGGGCTTCCAAAGCTCCCAATGAGAGAAGATTCTTCTTTAAATCTGGAACGTGTCGAACATTCGTGAGGGTTCGATCATGTCCATCGAACATCCTCATACGGATGTTGCTGATGCCAACAGTCTTACACATGATGTCATTTCCCATTAGAAAGAGCCTCCATCATAAGGCTTGTAAGTATTGAACCACTTCCTTTTTGGGCACATGTGATATGTGCACCCCGAGTCAAGTAACTAAGCATCTGAGTATTTACCTTTTCCTGACTCAGCTGTCAAGACATCACGTGAATCCTCATCTGCTTCTTCGATAACCCCGGTTTGATCTGACTTTCCAATTGAACTAGCCCTATCAGAATCTTTGTTGCCTTTTATCTTCAGCATCTACTTGCATTTCATACAATTTTCTTGATGTTCCCTGATTTCTTACAAAAGTAGCAAGCGAAACTGTTAGAAGCCTCTGGATCCCTTTTGGGTCCCCTACTCTTTGATCTTCCCCTCTGGCCCTTGACAAACAATCCTGAGGCCTCCTCCGTAGAATTTTTCTTCTTCATCAGTTCATTATTTTGGAGTATCTTTCTGACATCTTCTAACTCTAAGGTCTCCTTACCACACATGATAGTGGTCGCCAAGTGGTCGTAACTTGATGGAAGAGAAGAGAGTAACAGAGGAGCTTTGTTTTCTTCTTCTAACTTAACCTCTAGAGCTAACAAGTCACTTAAAATTCTATAAAAGCATTGAGATATTGTAGAATAAGCGTTCCTTCCTTCATCCAAAGGCTGTATAACTGTTTTTTCATGAAGAGCTTGTTCAACAAACTCTTCATAATGTACAGGCTCTCCACAGCCTATATAACACCAAAGACCAATAGTTGTCTCCTAGTTCATCAGGTTATAGAGGGGCCTAATCTGATAGGCACAGTATGATCATCACTTTTGCGCAGAAGTCGATGTCGTTCCACTCATCATCCTCCATCTTCGATGGCTTCTTCTTAATACCAAACAGGGTCTTGTGTGTGCCCTCCTTTACGAGCAACGATGTTACTTGCATCTTCCACAGCAGGAAGTTAGACTTCCCATTGAATTTCTCCACCTCAAACTTTGTTGTCGTGGTCGTCTTGCTAGCCATTGCTCTGATACCATTTGTAAGGACTCGGGGCACCATCCTAAAAGACTAGCCTTCTAGGTGGAGTAGCCTAAATCCTTATATACCCAAGACCATCCCATGTCTAGCTGATGTGGGACTATTTGTTCGACCCAAATCCCAACAATCCCCCTCTCGAATAAAGAGTCTCCCTGTAAACTCATCTTCACACCTGAAAAACATATGCTCTACGAGATTCTCTTCACTGTATTTCAGTACACGCCTTACGTGAAGCACAACTTGCAGTTTATTACTCCTCTTCAACGCGTTTGAAGGCACGTCTTACGTGAAGCAGGACTCTGCTATCAATTTTGAGAGCTTAACTAGCTTTATATGGACTTTACTGTGCCATTTTGTGCCCTAGGGGGATCGAACATCACCCACACACAACTATGTTCGGGGCATGACTCTGATACCAATTGTTGATGATCTATCGCAGATCAAACAACAGAGTAACACCAAGTCAAGGACTCAGCAGCGGAAGCAGAAGCATAAAAGATCTACCACTAGCAAGCAATCATCATACAACCAAGGAATACAAGATTTAATGTGGTTTGATAACGTACCTACGTCCACGGGGAGAAGGGAAGAAATATTTATTTAAGAAAATACAAGAGTTACAATGAGATCTCTCTCACAACTCTCAATGGTGAAATTCTAGAATTTCTCTTGAATTCTTGATACCCCTTCAAAAGGCCACCCCTGAGGGATTTATATAGGCACCTGAGATGATTCTACTCCAATACGAACTCAAATGAGCACCTCCATAGAGAAATAGAAAATCCATATCCCAACCAAAACAGGAGAATGATCCATATTAGAAAACTGCCAAAAAAAATCTGAATTCTTCTCTAATGAATATGAGGCACACCAAATACTAATAGTATAGGTACAAGTTAGAGTTAGTAATGGACCTAAGTAATCAGATTACTCAAACCTAATTTATTTGGATACGAGATATCAATCCAAATGAGAATTTTGACCTTAGCTTGGGCTTAAGTTTCGAGTATAGCTGGAATTGTATATGATTTTGTGTCATCTCTAATAATGATTACTTGATCAATACCTAAATTGAATATGTGGACTGGTTATATCGATACTTAATTGGTTCAATGTAGAGAGGAAGACTGACAACCTCAGTAAACTTAATAAACTGATGACGAATCTCATAAGATAACTAGTTAAGTGTTATCTAGCAAAATAATGGTGATTAGAAACATAAGCTAGTAAAGATATTGTGATAGTCAATGATCCATCCTTAATTTGTAGCCTGGCCGAGATAAGAAGATGATAATAATAGTGTCCTTCAGTTAACCAAAGCATAATGAACTTAGTGTCATGAAATAACTACTTAGTACACCAGAAATTTCTGAGGATGACTCATGAATATTCCTACAATTGATAAAGCAATACACTTGATGAAGTATGGCATCAAATAGATTCACCTATTCTGAAACCATGATTAGAAACTAAATCTTAATGAGCAAGGCAATGATAACCAAATGCTAGTCTGAAATTATAAATCGTATTTGATGATATGATCGATGATTTAAGTATATATCAGTGAGTGAATTAGAACTTTGATTTAACTAAATAAGAATTATAAGTAGAAATGAACATGGACTTGAATACAATTAATTAACCAATAATAATAACAATTGATATACATTAATTGTGTATATACAAGTAGAGAGTTAACTCGGGTACTTAGGGTGGTCTATCATAAACATCAAACATGTTAAAACCTTGAAGAAGAATTTGCAATTCATCAATTACGATAATCAAATATTAAAAGTAATAAATGAGAATTTTTTCCCAACTATAAGACGTAATATTATGAACTAAGAATATATTTACTAAAAGTGTAAACAATTATTGGACAAATTGTTAAATGGTTGTTATTGTTGAAAATATTGTGTGCATAATGATTGTTGCGTATGGATGTTACTTAAATATGAATGTTACTTAAGTTTGATACGTTGGTGTATAAATATACATACATGCATACAAACATACACATAATGCTAAATGAGTATGTAGTTACTGATAATATGAATGAGACTTGATCTATAGAAATGAGGTAAGTAGATAAGGTTAACTTGCAACTTGCATATAAAATTCATATTTAGTAAATCATAAGCATTCTTTGGAAATAGAATTGATAAATTGAAAATTAAACTATGATAACTGGTCAGACTTTTTGTATTTTGATAAATTGGTTGTTACCTATGTATATGTATATATATGTAGATGTCTGTTGCATTCTTCTATACTAGAGGAAGGGACCAAGCGGAAGCTGGTAGGAGAGAAAGACGGTGTTCTTGTTATAATATATAATAATATCTCGAACGCAGGGACCGAGTGGAAGCCGGTAGGAGTGGGAAGACAGTGTTATTGTGATACGATTTTATATTATATAACAGAGGAAGGGGTCGGTTGGGAGCCGGTAGGAGGGAGAAGGCGGTGTGGTTATTACATATTATAACAAAGGAAGAGGTCGGGCGGGAGCCAGTAGGAAGGGAAGACAAAGAATCTCATACTTCATTTATGATTTGTAGATTCGTATGAATAATGTATATCTCACTAAGTATGATATGAAAATGTTGTGAAGTGTGATATGATTAAGTGATACATAAGTACTTTTGTGATAATTGTATTATCTGAATGGATAAACTACATTTACAAAAGTGTGAATGTGAATGGCACACTCTGCACTTGATATATTATTATATGAGATGCGTATATGATATGTACTGTGAATACATTAAAAGAACTCCATAATAAGCCATAAATAACTGAAAAAATATTATTGAAATCATAAATCTTATAATATATGATATAGTGACTTAAGAGAGTCATAGAGAATTAATGACCAAAAGAGTTGGACCATCCTGCGGACTATGGAGATATTTGTGTTGATTGTTATTACAATATGTTGTTTCCTCCTTTCTCTTGACCATCCATACCAATGTTTTAAAAAACTCGTTATGTAACTCATTATAACCTGTTCAGAACATAACGACACCCAACTGTTATATAACACTGATAAAAAATGCAGTTCCCACTAATGAGCATTTTTGGAGTGTTACGAATGTTACTTTATGAAAATAACATAACGTTCGTAACTCACGTTATATACATGAGTTGCAAATATAAAACAGTGAAGCGATTTCTTTCTCAAGACCAAATTAACATGAAATCTTAAAGTGGCGATGACGAGCACAAGCATGGAAGCATGCAAGTTCCTCCTTCTCTCTGCGGTTGACGGTGACAGTAACAGTGACTTTCTCGTGCTGTTCCTCCTCTTTCTACTATTCCTCTTCAATTTCATCTCTCTCTCATCGACGAGCATTGAAGCACCCTAGTTTCTCTCTTTTTGATCTCTCTTTAATTGACGAGGAATTCGTCGTCGTAACGCTTCAAAAAATAAAAAACCACATGATTCTTTAATTGTTAAGGAACTTGCCATCGATCTCTTTTCGATCTCTCTTCAATTGACGATGAACCACACGACATCGCAGCATCAATCCTCGATGCTTGCTAAACTTTGTTATGAGACTTGCTAAATGTTTGATATATTATTTTGATATTTTTAGATAGTTTAAAATTTTTTCCTATGTATAAATTTTTTTAAATATAGTATATATATTTATTTTTATTAAATAAATATTAAATCGCTAACCTACGTTATGCGTTATGTTAACCTATGTTAACATAACAAAGGAAAAAAATTATTGTTACGTTATTGTTATTTTAAACATTGATTCATACCTATCTTTGTTATTTAAAGAACATCTTGCTTCTTTAATATGTATATCATTCCTTTATCTCCTTTCGACTCTACTTACTGAGCTACTGTGCTCTCTCCCTTTCAGTTTTGTGTCTTTTTCAGGTCGCAGCATGGCGGAGGATCAACTTCAGGTCTAGGCATTTTGTTGAGATTTTGCTAATAATGAATGTATTGAGGATGTAATTTAGTTCTTGTTGTATATGTTCATAATCTTATTCGATGTCTACTTGTAGCAAGTGATAGTCTTGT
The DNA here is from genome assembly GCA_038442645.1 of Agave tequilana. Classification (NCBI taxonomy): domain Eukaryota; kingdom Viridiplantae; phylum Streptophyta; class Magnoliopsida; order Asparagales; family Asparagaceae; genus Agave; species Agave tequilana. The sequence goes on from JAVJIF010026332.1 coordinate 38,643, forward strand.
GAGATGGATTGTCTGATCCATGAATTGTATGGAGATATGAGTTTTATTATGGTTATTTGGGCTGGAGTTATAGATAGTTTGTGTTGAATTATGAAAGCCGGGAGGTGTACTCTCGAGCTCACATGTGGTGATTGTTGGATGTTATACATGGATAAGTAGGCGATGTCAACCCGAAATATTATTATGTTGCATGGGTAATTGTTGAGTTGATGTATAATGTATTTGGATTGAGATAAGCCAGGTAGGCTGATACTGATATACGTTGTATTTGGGGTCGTGACAAAATATAGGGGAGATATTGCCGAAATTTCAAAAATTATAAGATAAGAAAGATCAAAGGTGAAGCTAATGAAAACTGAGACCGTTATAGGAGGGTTTTTTCCTGAATCCTAGTTAGATCAGCTGCAATTATAACGGAAAGTGTTTTGTTGGTACCTAAGTAGGCATACTTAAGATGTTCGGGTAAAGGCTTAAGCTTTAAGTTAGGTGGTTCCTCAATATATGGGTGCAATTGAAATCTAGCCTTAACACTCAATAGCTCGGAATAAGGTTCCCATCGTGTGAATGACACGACATATGGTTAGTCATTTGATCTAACTCGTCAAGTAGTATGATCTCTTCATCAAAAATTTTCTCAAACTTTTGTTGGTGTAATTAAAGTTTGTCTCCATGTATGCATCCTTAAAATATTCACTAGGCACTCATTGAATTAGGTTAACATCTAAAGATTGGTCAAATGGATCACTTGGTTGTGTTGGCCCAAGAGGTTACACTCTCTTGTTTTGTGTTTTGATGATGACAAACCAAATAAGAGCTATTTGGTACTAATGAATTTGTTCAAGATAAGTTTCAGGTTTTGTACCATGTTTGGAGACCATTGGCTTAGCTTTTGCAAGAACTTCTAAGTTTCACATAGCAAGGAAGGCAAATTGCACAATCAAGGAAGGATCATAGAAGAGAAGGCACTAGCAAGGCATTGGATGGCTCAAAGACTTGAAGATTGCTCAAAGAGTATTTAATCATTGTATTTTTAATTTTATAGCTTGTTAAAGAATAGTGGATAGGTTTGAAGCTCTATCACACACGTTTTTTTTGCACACATGTTTATTCCAAAATGTTTTCTTATAATTTATACAAAAACATTTTGTTTACAAGATTTGGCCTACAGATATATATTTGTGTTTTATACAAATCTATGTTCAAAAGTATTTTTGTCAAAAACAAAATCTCCTTTATATTCTTTCAAAAACCTGATTTTTAACCTGTTCCGGTCGACCGACCGGTCGACTGATTCTGTGTCAGGTTGACCGGTCGACCGTGCAGTCGACCGAGGAACTGGCAGGTGCACGTATCCGTGTGCATGTCTGCCGGTCGACCGTGCAGTCGACCGACTGTAAGTCACTCTGCTCTCGGTTAAAATGGGTCGACCGGGCGGTCGACCGCTGGCCTGCAACGGTCATATTTTTGAACTTGCGGTCGACCGACCGGTCGACCGACAGAGCCGTTTGAACAGTAACGGCATTTTTTTCTGAGCTGTTTATTTTTGTCTTTTTCTCACTTAAGTGAGTTTAAATGACTTGTTTTGGGTTTAATACATTCTGATTAGCCTTAAAAATGTTTTATCTTCTAACCCTAGCCCTCTCCTATAAATAGGGGTGTTGGGGAGAGATTGGTTCACCTAATTATTACAAGAAAAATTCAAAAGTTTAAGGCATTCAAAAGAGCTTGGTTTTTGGTTTTTGTGCTGAAATTCTCTCTCATTTTCTGAATTGTTTTTCAAAAGAACTCTCTGATTTCATTTTCTTTTCTCCTTGCACACAAGAGCTTCATTCCTACTCATTGTTCTCCAAGGACCTTTTGTAAGGGAAGAGACAATTGAAAGAGAGAGTTTGTGGTCCTTTGACTACTCAGAAATTCCTTGTACTTGAGATTGTGGAGTTGGGTACTCCATTGTATTTGTGATCTTTGTGATAGTGGAAGTAGCTAGAATCCTTCTGGGGAAGGCGGGGAGTAGAGCTGGGTGCTCGAACCTCGATAACATATCTTTGTGTTTGCGATTGGTTTACTTTTCCTTGTCATTACTTATTGCTTGAGATTGTCATTGCCATATTCATTTTCATTCATATTGTCAATCACTATCCCATACAACAAGGTTGCATTGCGCACCTCTAACTCATTTTACGAGGAAGCCGGAGGAAGGAGTTCAGAGCCTTAATAGGGAATTCGGCTCTTAGTCTTGTTTTGGGAGATTGTTGCATTACATTTGCATCATAATTTTTATATTGCTCATTGATTAGCATCATCACCTATTCACCCCCCCTCTAGGTGATTTTCAATTGGTATCAGAGCTTGGACTCTAGATTTTGGCTTAACATCCATAGAGAGATCCTTAAAATTTGCTAATCAACATTTCTCATTTCATTCATTCAACACTAGTAAACATGGCCGATAACATTAAATCCCCACCTAAATTTGATGGACTCAACTTCCCTATTTGGAAGGTTAGGATGACTATCTTTTTGCAATCATTAGGTAGTTTAGTGGCTAAGTCCTTGACCAAACCCTATGTAGCACCCGATAGTGATGAGAGCACATGGACCGACTTCAACTTTAGAGAATATGAGGCTAACTCCAAGGCCCAAAACTCCCTTTTAACCGCCTTGAATGAGGATGACCTTACACGGGTAATTCATTGCCAATCCGCCTATGAGATTTGGCAACACTTATTGGTCACACATGAAGGGACTTCACAAGTCAAGAGAGCTAAGATAGATCTCTTGAGGTCTCAATATGAATAATTTAAAATGCTTGATGATGAATCTATTGATAGTATGATTACTAGATTCACTAAAATCACCAATGGTCTTTCTTCCTTAGGTGACGTTATCTCCAACGATCAAAAGGTGCGCAAAGTGATTCGGGCTCTTCCTCCATCTTAGGAGATAAAGGCCACCACCTTGAAGGAATTGAACGACAAAGATGAGATGGACATCTTTAGTCTCATTGGGAACCTAAAGACCCATGAGATGGAGAAGAAAGCAAGAGAAGAGGCCGCTCCAACAAAGAAGTCCTTAGCTTTCAAGTCTTCATCCACTCTTGAAGACAATGAAGAAGATGAAGAAGAAGATGAGGAGCTCTCCCTCCTTGTACGAAATGTCAAAAGGATGTACCGGAGGAACAAGCTCAACTTCCGGAGAATATTTGAAGGCAAAGAGGAGAGAAAAATTATATGCTACAATTGCCGAAAGCCCGGACACATCATGGCGGATTGCCCGGAGTTCAAGAAGAAGATGACCTCCTCCTTCAAGCCAAAGAAATCGGAAGAAAAGAAAGCGTATAAGGCAACTTGGGATTCGGAAAGCGAGTCCGAGGAAGAGGCGGATGTAGCAAATATGTGTTTCATGACAAACACACCTCAGGTAACCCCTCAACCCCTTGATGATGAAGATGATGAATTAAGTAAGGAAGTTCTTGTACATGCTTTTGTTGAACTTTCTGAAACTTATGATAACAAGAAAATTGAATGCTTTAAATTGCAAAAAAAGTTGCTTTTCTCAAAAATCAACTTGCTATGGTTTCCAAAGAAAAAGATGATATTTCTTCTAACCTCATTTCTATTCAAAATGAATTTAGTGCCTACAAGATTTCTTGTAAGGCTAAATTTCCTATTGTTGATGAAAAAGAAATTTCCTCTTTAAAAACTAAAATGGTTGATTTTGAAAAGGTTTTGAAAGATTGTGCTTTTAACACTAAGAAACTTGAGGAAAAATTTTCTAAAAAGCACACATCGCATGCTAAGATTCCTCATGCTCACACTACACCTAACATTTCTCATGCTCATGCTCACAAAGCTCATGCTTACAAATCACACACCCATTATGCTTTTAAGTATGGTAGAGTATATAGATGCACATATTGTGGTAAAAATGGACATTTAGCTAAGTTTTGTTATGATCAATTAAATAGATTCAATAATCTTGTTTGGGTTCATGGCTCTAACCCTCAAGGACCCAAGAAAATGTGGGTACCAAAATCAAGTCCTAAATTGTTTGATGTAGGTACACACCAAGGCTCCAAGACGTAGGGAGCGGTGGTACCTTGATAGTGGTTGTTCAAGACACATGACGTGGGATATCAATAACTTTACAACCCTATCAAGGTACATGGAAGGTGGCTCCGTCACCTTCAGGGATGACTCCAAAGGGACTATCATCGGTATAGGTAACATTCAAATTGGTGCATCTCCTATTATTGAGAATGTTGTTTTAGTTGAAGGTTTGAAACATAATTTGCTTAGCATTAGTCAATTTTGTGATCTTGGACTTAAAGTTATTTTTGATGATTGTTCTTGCAAGATTTTTGATATTAAAACAAATGATTGTATTCTCACCGGTTTTCGTGATGATAATGTTTATATCATTGACATGCTTAATATTGAGTGTTCTACTAAATGCTTGAATGCTTTTGATGAAAATTCTTGGCTTTGGTATAGAAGATTAGGACATGCTTCTTTTGAACATCTTTCTAGGATTAATTCAAAGGAATTGGTGAAGGGTATTCCTTGCTTGAAGTTTGAGAAAGACCGCATTTGTGGTGCGTGCCAACTTGGGAAACAAATCAAGTCTTCCTTCAAACCAATCAAGGATATCATGTCAACTAGGCCATTAGAATTAATTCATATGGATCTTTTTGGACCTACTAAAACTAAGAGTTTAAATGGTAGTAGATATGCATATGTTTTGGTTGATGATTTTTCCCGTTTCACTTGGGTTTTCTTTTTGGAACACAAAGATCAAACCTTTTCTCATTTTAAGATTTTTCGAAAAAGGGTTGAAAAGAAAAGGTTTTCCGATTTTGAAAATAAGGAGTGATAGAGGTGGTGAGTTTGTAAACCAACTCTTCATGACTTATTGTGATGAAAAGAGAATTAAGCATGAAATGTCTTGTCCTAGAACTCCACAACAAAAGGAGTTGTAGAAAGGAAAAATAGAACACTTCAAGAGATGGCTAGGACAATGATAAGTGAATACGACCTCCCTCAATATTTATGGGCCGAGGCCGTAAACACCGCATGCTATATATCTAACCGTATTTATTTGTGTAAAAATTCTTCCAAAACATCTTTTGAAATGTATCACTCTAGAAAACCTAATGTTGCTTATTTCAAAGTTTTTGGATGCAAGTGTTTTGTTTTAAATACTAAAGAGAATTTGGGTAAATTTGATGCTAAGGCTTATGAAGCAATTTTTGTTGGATATTCTACAACTAGTAAAGCTTATAGAGTATTCATTAGATCTTCTCGTACCATTGAAGAATCCATGCATGTTAAATTTGAAGAATCTAATGTGGTTGTTGAGAATGTTGTAGAGATTGAACCATTAGGTGAAGACATGGAGAGACTATCCTTGAAGGACTCACCCGCTCAAGAAGAAAAGTAAGAATCTATTGGTGATGTTCAAGAGGATAAAGAGGAAAGCTCTCAACCGCTTCCTAAAGCTTGGAGATACGCTACAAATCATCCTAAGGAGCTCATCTTGGGTGATGCATCTAAAGGAGTCACAACGCGCTCCAAACTCCATGACCTATGTGGTAACTTTGCTTTCATTTCTCATTTTGAACCCAAAGGCATTCTCGAAGCCGAGACGGACCCATATTGGTTGCTTGCCATGCAAGAGGAACTCAATCAATTTGAGCGCAACCAAGTTTGGCACCTTGTTCCTAAACCCTACGATAGACCAATAATTGGTACTAAGTGGATCTTTAGAAACAAGATGGATGAGTCCGGAAATGTCATTAGGAATAAAGCTAGGTTAGTGGCCCAAGGTTACACTCAAGTTGAAGGAATTGACTTTGAGGAGACCTTTGCACCCGTAGCACGGCTTGAAGCCATACGGATGACACTAGCTTTTGCATCTTTCAAAAATTTTAAACTTTTTCAAATGGATGTGAAAAGTGCATTTTTGAATGGTTTTATTAATGAAGAAGTTTATGTTTCTCAACCTCCCGGTTTTATTGATCATGTTCATCCCGATTTGTTTTTAAACTTGATAAAGCTTTGTATGGATTGAAACAAGCTCCAAGAGCTTGGTATGAAAGGCTTTCTAGTTTTCTCATTTCAAATGATTTTATTAAAGGCAAAGTAGACACTACTCTATTCACTAAGCATGTTGATAATGATATATTAATTGTACAAATTTATGTTAATGATATAATTTTGGTTCTACTAATGAGCTTTTGTGCAAGGATTTTGAAAAGGTAATGCAACTTGAGTTTGAAATGTCTTCAATGGGTGAGCTCAATTTCTTCCTTGGACTCCAAATCAAGCAATTGCAAAACGGGACGTTCATAAGTCAAGCCAAGTACGCAAAGAAACTTGTAAAGAAGTTTGGACTTGAAGGCTCAAAGACTTGCAACACTCCCATGGCAACTACAACCAAGCTTGATAAAGATGACCAAGGTAAAAATGTTGATATTAAATTATATAGAAGCATGATAGGAAGTCTTTTATATTAATGGCAAGTAGGCCGGATATCATGTTTAGTGTGTGTCTTTGTACTAGATTTCAATCGTGTCCTAAAGAGTCCCATCTTATTGCGGTAAAATGCATTATTCGTTATATTAAGGGCACTATTGGGATGGGTCTATGGTATCCGAAAACCGGAGATTTCTCAATGACGAGTTATTCGGATGCCGACTATGTGGGTTGTAGAGTAGATAGAAAGAGTACTAGTGGGACATGTCAATTTCTTGGTAATTGTCTTATTTCATGGTCCTCTAGGAAATAAATTCCGTAGCACTCTCAACCGCCGAGGCGGAGTATGTTGCCGCAGGGGCTTGTTGTGCACAAGTCCTTTGGATGAAACATACTCTCCTTGATTTTGATTTGCATTTTGATCATATAAAAATATTTTGTGATAATACTAGTACTATACACATGACTAAGAATGCAAATCAACATAGTAAGACCAAGCACATTGAGATTAGATATCACTTTCTTAGAGATCATTTTGAGAAAGGAGATATAGATATTGATTATGTTTCCACGGATTTACAACTAGCCGATATTTTCACTAAACCACTTGATTTTGCTAGATTCTCGTTTATTTGTGGAGAACTTAATGTTTGTGTTATTGAATAGACATGTTTTTCATAACCCTTTTTGATGTATGACAAAAAGGGGGAGAATAAGTTTACATGGGACAAAAATAAGTTCATTTGGTCTTGGTTCCATATGAATTTATATGTTTTGGTTTTATGAGTATGTTTTGGTTTTATGAGTCTTATGAATTTGAGAACTCTTGTATTTTGTGTTTTATTGGTATTGTTTCAATTTGGTTTCAATTGGCATCAAGAGTATGTTTTTTGTTTTTAATAAATTCTTGTGTTTTTTCATATAGCATAAATATAGCATAATTTGAGGGGGAGTCTTCTCCTCCCCCCATATTTTTGTCTATAGCCTATTTGTTTTGTCATCATCAAAAAGGGGAGATTGTTGGCCCAAGAGGTTACACTCTCTTGTTTTGTGTTTTGATGATGACAAACCAAATAAGAGCTATTTGGTACTAATGAATTTGTTCAAGATAAGTTTCAGGTTTTGTACCATGTTTGGAGACCATTGGCTTAGCTTTTGCAAGAACTTCTAAGTTTCACATAGCAAGGAAGGCAAATTGCACAATCAAGGAAGGATCATAGAAGAGAAGGCACTAGCAAGGCATTGGATGGCTCAAAGACTTGAAGATTGCTCAAAGAGTATTTAATCATTGTATTTTTAATTTTATAGCTTGTTAAAGAATAGTGGATAGGTTTGAAGCTCTATCACACACGTTTTTTTTGCACACATGTTTATTCCAAATGTTTTCTTATAATTTATACAAAAACATTTTGTTTACAAGATTGGCCTACAGATATATATTTGTGTTTTATACAAATCTATGTTCAAAAGTATTTTTGTCAAAAATAAAATCTCCTTTATATTCTTTCAAAAACCTGATTTTTAACCTGTTCCGGTCGACCGACCGGTCGACTGATTCTGTGTCAGGTTTGACCGGTCGACCGTGCAGTCGACCGAGGAACCGACAGGTGCACGTATCCGTGTGCATGTCTGCCGGTCGACCGTGCAGTCGACCGACTGTAAGTCACTCTGCTCTCGGTTAAAATGGGTCGACCGGGCGGTCGACCGCTGGCCTGCAACGGTCATATTTTTGAACTTGCGGTCGATCGACCGGTCGACCGACAGAGCCGTTTGAACAGTAACGGGCATTTTTTTCTGAGCTGTTTATTTTTGTCTTTTTCTCACTTAAGTGAGTTTAAATGACTTGTTTTGGGTTTAATACATTCTGATTAGCCTTAAAATGTTTTATCTTCTAACCCTAGCCCTCTCCTATAAATAGGGGTGTTTGGGGAGAGATTGGTTCACCTAATTATTACAAGAAAAATTCAAAAGTTTAAGGCATTCAAAAGAGCTTGGTTTTGGTTTTTGTGCTGAAATTCTCTCTCATTTTCTGAATTGTTTTTCAAAAGAACTCTCTGATTTCATTTTCTTTTCTCCTTGCACACAAGAGCTTCATCCTACTCATTGTTCTCTAAGGACCTTTTGTAAGGGAAGAGACAATTGAAAGAGAGAGTTGTGGTCTTTTGACTACTCAGAAATTCCTTGTACTTGAGATTGTGGAGTTGGGTACTCCATTGTATTTGTGATCTTTGTGATAGTGGAAGTAGCTAGAATCCTTCTGGGGAAGGCGGGGAGTAGAGCTGGGTGCTCGAACCTCGATAACATATCTTTGTGTTTGCGATTGGTTTACTTTTCCTTGTCATTACTTATTGCTTGAGATTGTCATTGCCATATTCATTTTCATTCGTATTGTCAATCACTATCCCATACAACAAGGTTGCATTGCGCACCTCTAACTCATTTTACGAGGAAGCCGGAGGAAGGAGTTCAGAGCCCTTAATAGGGAATTCGGCTCTTAGTCTTATTTTGGGAGATTGTTGCATTACATTTGCATCATAATTTATATTGCTCATTGATTAGCATCATCACCTATTCACCCCCCCTCTAGGTGATTTTCAGGTTGTCTCCCTAGATTGAACATGTTCAAATCGACTGTCATATACTCAAATGTAAGGTTCATTGAACCACTATGATAATTGATCAAAACATTAGATGTAACTAGGAATTGTCTAACTAGGATTAAAAGTATCTAGCCTCGAGATTTTCTAACAGGTTTGTTTTCTAAAATGATGAAATCCATCAGAAAGATGAATTCACCAACTTTAATCAATACGTCCTCTACATCTCTCTTAGAAATTTTGACTGATATATCCGTCAATTGAAGGTGGCCTTTGTAAGTTTCAACTCACCTACACCTAGTTGTTTGTAAACTGAGTGCGGAAGTAAGTTCACATTTGCAACAAGTCTAGCAATGTCTTATCGATGATCATGCTTCCTATTGTGCATGAGATAGTAGGTCAACTGTGGTCCTTATATTTCAGGGGCATGGAGTTTGATAGGATCTCACTAAAGTTGGTCGGTAAAAAGACTTTCTTTTATACTTAGTGGCTCTTTTCTTAGTGCAAAGGTCCTTCAAAAATTTAGCATAGGACGTGATCTATTGGATTACATTAAGAAGGGGATGTTGACTTTGACTTACTTGAAGACCTCCAAGATTTTCTCCATTTGAGCAGATTATTTTTTGAATCTACTTGAAATGCGGCTCTTGGATTGTACATAGACTTGTTGGCATTCCGTTCAGATTCAATTTACTTAGACTTATCTAAGAGAGAAGATGATAGATCAGATTTGGAAGGTGATGTGGTGGATTGATCAGGCATGACAACTTTGTTGTCAACTTGCCTTCCGGACCTCAAGGTGTAGATCACGTTCACGTGAGCTGAGTTGGTGTGATTTGGTTTAGCATCTTTTGGATTTGTGATAGGTTGACTAGGAAAGATTCTCTTTTCTCTCTTATCAATCATACTAACTAACTGACCTACTTGCATTTTTAATCGTACTATGGCTTGAGAATTGACAATGAGTAGCTGCCTCGAAGTTTACATGAAGGTGTTTTTTAAATACCCTTATTTTGTAATGATGATTTAAAGATAATACTAGTATTTTAATACATGTGTATATGTGTGTGTGTGTGTGTGTATATTTGTATTATGATATTTTTATTATTTAGTAACATTATTATAATTGTTATGAATTACTAATAACATTATTATCTATTTTAGATTGTTATTAGTATGTAATTGTTATTGATTATTATTATTCTAATTGTTATTTTTACTTCTATTCTTATTGTTATTAATGATTGTTATTAGTAGTAGTCTTGTTACTAATAATATTTCATTGTAATTAGGATTCTTATTGTTACGTTTATTATTATTATTTCTTATTATTATTATCATTATTATTATGGTTTTCATTGCATTCTCTTTTTTTCCCTAGCCATTATCCTTTTTACTCAATACCCAAACCTAAAACCTATTACCCATAACCCTTATCTATGCTCATTGTCTGCCTATACCCTTAATCACAACCCAGACCCATTAGCTAATCTAATACCCCAACCCATTGCCCCATATTCATTGTCCTAACCCACAACTCGAAACCCAATAACCCATCAAACACTTCTATATATAATCATCTCCTAATTAACTCAACCTAACCCTAATTATATATATCATCTCTTTCCCCACCCCATGCTACCAGAAGCACCATCACAACCCCCTCTAGCCGCCACACACACCACCTCCGGCCACACCCAACACCATCAACAGCGGTCGTGCCCACGCCAGGCCAATCGATCTTCTCCCATGCTGTCAAAGCCCCGCTGGCCAACCCCTGAGCACCTCCACGCCAATACCACCGTGTGCATCCATCTCTCCTCCACCAAGATCTCAACCGCAACCTCCCCAAATCCATGGTGATGCGACCTCGCTGGAGCGTCACACACATTTCCCTACCCAAGACACTCTTATTGACACACTAAAAAAGACAAGATTCCTGACTGGCCTGAACAATGTCTAAACTTGTTGACATTTACAAAAGACAAGTGATAGACAAGCTGACAACCAGTTCTGTACCCATCTCCGAGGGACAAATCAGCAACTTGGACTCTACTGATCCAGTGAAGCAGACAGTGAGCCCAGATTGTCTTTGAAGAGACCTAAGCAGGCCTAAGATGTTAAGTTAGCTCAACACTTAGCATCGCATGAGCCCAAGGGGATAGTCTCACCTGAGATGCTAAGTTTGTATGACTTCGCTTTGGAGCTGTTCAAAGCTCTATCAGAGAGCTAACTTACAGCTTCACCTAAAGTGCTCAATTAACTCCGCAGAGAGTTAGCTTCGCTCGAAGCCACACGCAACTGCGCAGAAGAATGGTCGGTAGCTTCGCCACAGATGTTTATCCAGCTCCGCTGAAGAGCTTTCTTCTGACTTCGCCAGATGCTCCTTTCAGCTCCGCTGCGGGTCTATTATGGTTAACTTTGACCAATTAAATCTCCAGATGAGATTAAATCTATTCAGGATGAAACCTAATCAAGATCAAATCTGAGATCAAATTGGGCAGTTGTTTACCATAATCCCTTGACTCTCCTAAAACGAGTAAGAAGATCAGGGGAGATCCTTTAAATATTTGGAAAGAATCAAAACGGATCAGGAGATCGACACTACCTATTATTCCTAATTTCGCAGAAGCTGATCCTAGCCTCGTGACAAGGTTATTTTCCAGATTTAAACATTGACTCAATCTGTTTCCAGACTTTCAAGGGACAATTATACCCCTGCTATCCCTATAAATTGCCCACCAGAGTACACGGAGGCACAGAGAGAGAGGCTGAAAAAATAGAGAGAGGCTGAAAACAGAGATCTATTCTCTTGCTTCCAAGAATTCAGAGAACTACTTCTCTAATCAGGGTGCTAATACCCTAAGATCCTCCTCCTCCCTCAAGGAATTTCCAGAACCAGGCGAGAAGGAATTCCCAAGCGGAGGCAGTTTGAGAAGTAACAAGGGGGTTCTACCAACCTTCTGTTCTCTGATTTCCCGAACCAGGCGAGAAGGGAATCCCGCCAGGCAGCAGACTGACCATCTGATCGATCACATCATCAAAGGGATAACGTAGTCGCGCGCTGACCACTCCTATCAGCACACTTCTCCAGAATCTCAGAGGAGATCTACTTGTAATCTTTTTATTACAAAAGAATTACTTGTAATTTAGCTCCTCGACCCCTTTTTGTAAGTTTTCCCCTTTGCAAAATCAATGGAAAATAAGATGGCGACTCCGCTGGGGAGTTTTCTCCACTATTGAGAATCAAGTGTCGCAATGCGATCAACAGACCTTCAGGTCTACTTCTGAATTCAAGGAAGTCGGTGTGGCCAGAGCCCCTCTGGCTAAATCTTCGAAGTAAGTCTCTGTGGAGACAGATAAGGCTCCCTGCGAGCCTACCACGGTCCTCTAGCGCAACAAGGAAGTAGGCCCCAGTGCAAGGATCAGAATCTTGAGCCTATTACCTTCGAAAACCTAGTCCTTCACTTCGACCCAGGAAAATTCGAAGAACTTCTCTCTGGGGTGGTATAATGCTCCATGCACGAAAGCATAGAAAGGTCTCGATGGCCAAGGTTTCGGAGCAGAAACCGAAAGCAGAATCCTTCCAACTCCTCTCAGCCTCGCATGTGGCTAGCCAGGTTCCCTGCGAACCTAAGCAGATGTGGAGGCCAAAGCAGAAGGCTCTGTATGAAGCCTCAGGTGTAGCTACGCCACAAGTTCGTCTCTCTCGCGAAGAAAGGGCAAGATGCCTGCCTGCTTCGTCGAGACTGTCAGCCGCGAAGTTTCGACGGCGACCATGCCTTTGCCTAATTCAGGAGCAGTAACTCCTCGCGCCAGCCTCGTTCTTATAAGCGAAGCTATTGATGGTGTGCCAAACACAGTACCTCAGGGTACGCATGAAGTTCCCGGCAGTCAGGCTAGAGCACCCAGCGGTGCTAATCTCCTTCGCAACAAGGAAGCGAACAGAGCACCACAGCGTGCTTTGCCCCCCGGTTCGTCGAACGTCAAGCTCGCTCTTCGCAGCGGAGCTAAAAGATCACCTTTAAGTGTTGATAGCGGTGCTTATGTAGCTTCAACACCCAAGGACATTCCCAAAGTTCTTAGCCGCGAAGCTAGAGCTAAAGCACTATCTAGTGCTAATCTTTTTAGCAGTAAGGCAGCGGATAAAGCACCACAGCGTGCTCCGCTTCCCAGTTCTTCAAGTACTAAGCTCGCTCTTCGCAGCGAAGCTAAGTGTTGATAACGGTGCTCATGCAGCTTCAGCACCCAAGGGTATTCCTAAAGCTTTTAGCGCAATGCTAGAGCTAAAGCACTATATAGTGCTCATCACTTCTACAGTGATAAAAAGAACAGGACATCTTCTTATGCGCAATCCAACAGAGCCTCTGCGCTAGATCGTTTAGGCCCGACCAGATCTGACTTGCGAAAATTTTTGACAAGCAAACGGAAGTCGGAAGCTTTCCAAACTTCTCCCTCCTGCTGTCAACAAGTGGGATGTCAGTTGGTGACAGTTCACACAGTCCATTGCCGGCTAGGACCAATCCCTGCCACTCCTCCACACTGACGATCAGTTTTTGATCGACTGTCGGTGCAAGCTCCGTAAAACATCATGAAAGGAGCGTACCGCAAGATTTGCCCTCTACATCAGTTAATATAATCGGAAGGGGACGAGAGCTGTGTAGGGGTAGACGAGCGTCGCATACCACTCCCTCTAGTTCCCTAGATCCGGATTATAGCCCAGGCCTTGGCGAAGTCTTGGTACATGAAGAAGGTGTCTTCTGAAACACCAGATCTAGGGTCGCAATACCCTACAGTTATGAACAGCCATCTTCCTCAACTGCAGTAACCTCACCAAAACTAATGAAGGGATTATTCCAATGGTCTAATGAGGAGGACGAAGACAGTGGGTATGCCTCTTCGACAACAGTCAGCTCGGTACGAATAGATAGAGTATTAGTGAATATGGCTGATAACGGTAATGATGACCTTCGTCGACGGTTGGAAGCTCAGGAACAAACTTCTAAGACCCAGCAAGAAGCTTTGGACAACATTCAACAGATGCTCGCTCAACTCCTCAATAACTGGAATAACAATGATACCGGGAGTAACCATGATGAGGAAGAACATCATAGCAATAAACAACCAAAGACTGAGAAGTCAAAGGAGAGTTCTTCTTTAGACGCTGAAGTTCTTAAAGGCATCCAAGCTCAGATTGCATCCCTAGCTCAGAGGGATGAACTAAAGAAAGTAGGGGCAGTCCGTCCTTACCCACTGGAATGGGATTCAGTACTATACTCACCAAAGTTCAAACCTCCAACGTTACATACGTATGATGGTAAGGGCTCGCCTAACCAGCACATCTACTATTTTCGGTCTTAGACCGGTAATGTTATAGACAATGATGCTATCATGGCCAGACTGTTCATTGGCACCCTAAAGGGGGTAGCATTTGACTGGTTCTGAAGTCTCCCTCCGGGCTCTGTCAATTCCTGGATCGACCTGGAAACCTGATTTCTTTCTCGTTTCTATGAGGATGATACCAAGGTAACCATGGACAAACTCCTCTCTACCGTACAGAAGAAGGGCGAATCTGTCCGTGACTACATTGAGCGGTTCAGAAACTAGTCTTTGATGTGCCCAGCAGGGATGCCATTACCCATGCTCTTACAGACATGCAGGTACAACTTCTTACACCAAGTAGAAATTCGCATGGGAGCTGTCAAAGCCCATACCTGGAAAGAACTGGTCGAGCAAGCTGAGATAGCCGAAAAGTCGGCTAAAAAGTTCGAATCATCCACCCTAAAGGTAAATGGGGTATGAATAATAAAGGACGTGGCGACATGACACAGTCTTCCCAAGCCAAAGGGAAAGAGACTATGTCCATCGAATTATCAGGGGATATTCAGTCGAAGGCCAAGAAGAGCGGCTCCAATAATCAGGAGTCCAAGTTTCCTCCAAAATAGTACTCCTTCAAAGACGAACAGGTAGTCACAATATTCCATTTACTCCACAAAGGGAATAAATTGAAGCTGCCAGATGCTCGGGGTCCTAACGAAATAGGACGCACGAACGATCCCAAATATTGTCTCTTTTATAGGATGATTCATCATCCTACTGACAAGTGCTTTGCCCTCAAGGACAAGATCCAAGCTTTAGTCGATGCCGGAGTTCTGACTCTGAAATCAGAGCAGAAGAAAGTCACTGCAAACATGGTGACCCTCGAGTTTGGCAAACCCAAAGGTCACAGTTCCTGACGGGACCTATCCAATCCCTACACCACGGCTGGAAGTCAAGCATCCTTCAGATAAAACTCAAGAGAATAGGGGTCTTGTTCCCTTGACACTGGAGACAGGGAAAATCATGTGGATACACCCAGACCTTGTCCAAGACGAACAATGGGATTCAAAGAAGTCCAAATCGAGAGCAAATCTTGCAATGTCATCTCTATCCTGCCAGACGATGGCAGTCTCACATCAGCTTCTCTCAGCGATTCTGAAGGGGAAAAATACACTTGCACGATGCAAGCTGATGTACCTCAGCCAACAGGTACTCGATCCAGAAAATCATACTTAAAACAGTATGAGAAAGCTACTGATGAGACACAATAGTAGACGACGTCAGTACAAATACAGCACCCGCTTCGGTCCCAACCAAGGGAAGGAGAAGCCAAAAGAGGTCCGGTTCGACCATGTCCTAAAGAAGCCTTTAGGCCTAGGGCTTAACATGCCCTTTCGTTTTGATATATTGACTCAGTTAGCTAATATCCCGGCTCGTATTACCATACACGAGCTCCTTCGTCTCTCAAATGAGACAAGAGAAGCACTCAGGAATGCACTGATTAATTCAGAATCATTCACATATATGCCAGAAATCCCTAAAGATGACACTCAGTCCGCCTGCCCTGAATGCCATCATGTGCAATCAAAGATACCAGCTATTACCTTTACAGCGGAGGATATGCTCCTTAAGGATAACAAGCATGATCGATTTTTGTACTACACTGGATACATCGGTTCAACATGCATTGAAAAGGTACAGGTTGACCCGGGGTCTGCACTCAGCATCATCCCCAAAAGACTCCTCTACTTCCTTGGCATACCACTATATCGCTTGTCTGCAACCACTACACAATATACGTTTTTAATGTCGGGAGTAGTCATCCACTTGGGAAAATTTGATTCGTTGCCAAATAGAGAGCCAGAAGTCAGAGGTGACATGCTATGTCATTGACGCTGACACGTCATACAACTTATTATTAGGGAGGCCTTGGATCCACGCTAATTGGATTGTCCCCTCCATTATGCATAGTGCTTCAAATATGTTGAAGATAATGCAACAGTATGACTGTCTTCGCTGAGAAGCAACCATTGACGCTCTCCTATATCAAGAGGTTGGTAAACACCAAAGAATCAATGCTTGACTACGATGATAGTGGTAATGAGGTGGATTCAGAGTCTGAAACAGACATACTTGCCACCTGGTCGACGAACCGGTTATAGCATGTTTTAATAATCTCCAATGTAACCCTCCTTCTGAAGATGAGGGCGAATGGGTAATTAATGAAAATATTTTCTTTGGTTATCCTGTGAGTGTCGAATTATTTGAATCTGTTAAGGATAGCTCTCTACACATGCCCTTACATAAGCTAAGTACATCAAGTACACCCGTGGAATTTATAGAGGGATCCGTTTTAGTGGTCCCTCCATCCAAAGAAGGTCAGTTGCCAATAGTATTTGGTAAAGCCCAACTGCAAAGGTCTGCAGCCGCGGATTCAAGTTCAGACTCAGACACCCCACAAATTTTCCATTATGCGCGACCAGCGCACCATATGATAAAGAAAATGGGGTACAACCTGAAGCATGGGAAGGGCCTGAATTTCAGAAAAGGAAGACGTGGTTTGCTACGCAATTTCGTGCCAAGAGGGAAACCTGCAAATTACTATGATTACACCCGCAGGGGGTTGGGATACGTTACACCTACACTGCCAGCAGCGGTTCAACCCGAAGATAACAAACCAGTCCTATCACACTCTGCCTCTTCTTCCGAATGGGACTCGGACGTCAGTGTGGAATAGTGTTCAAAGAGCTCACTATTAATATGACTTCAAGCAACCAATTAGAGCCAGCAGAAGATACTAAGGAAGAACCATGGGCTCAGCAGTTGGACCTCCAGTGGGAAAAGCGATTCGAACAACGCGAACCACCTACTGAAGACAAGGTGATCCAGGTTAACTTGGGTAATCAAGATCACCCTAGGCCCATCTTTATAAGTAAAAGCTTACCTCGCAGAAAGAGAAGAACTGACGATACTTATAAGGAGTATGTAGATGTCTTTGCATGGAACTACGGAGACATGCCCGGACTTGATTCACAAGTAGCCATGCATCGTCTGAACATCAGACCTGACGCCAAGCCAGTTAAGCAACAACAACGCCAGTTTCGTCCAAACATTATGGAGGCTATTGAAGTTGAAGTTCATAAGCTCATTGCATGTGGCTTCATACGGGAGGAACATCATCCAGACTGGGTTGCAATATCATTCCCGTTCTCAAGAAGAATGGGAAAATACGGATCTGCATCGACTATCGTGATCTTATACAGCCTGTCCTAAAGACGAATTCCCACTGCCCATCACCGATGTCATGATTGACAATACCTGTGGATTCGAAAGAATGTCTTTCATGGATGGTGATTGGTCACTATTGTTGCATATTTAATGTCACATTTCCATACTTATTTTAGAATAAAAGCCTGCATTGTCCTAATTAATTGTTTGATTCATTTGCAGGCCCAATCCTTAAGGAGATGAAGAGAAATGAGCCCAAAAGCCCACCAGAATTCTGAATTAAATCAGAGTTAATTCGCACAAATAAAATCAGGGCAAAATCAAGAGGTTGAAACCGGTTGAGAAGAATCCTCTCAGAATCGATCGGTTAAAGCCAAGAAATCCAAGCCATTTCGTCAGAATCCGGAGCTCCAACAATAAAACCAGCAAAGAATAAAGTCAGAAGGAGAAACCAGCGTGACCCACCAACAGGGTGTGGCCACCTGGCCACACCCTTGCCGCGGAAACGCGGCAAAAGCCGCGTTTCCGCGGCAATCCTGGGGAGTTACGGAGAGCGTGAACTCCCCCGACCTCCCCGGGATCCTGGTTGTTGGGGTTTTGGCCTATAAAAGGGCATTCTCTGTGCTGAAATTGGACGTCAATGCAGATTAGGATTTTAGACTAGTTTTCCATTTTGTAGTTTAGTTTTATGTAACTTGTATGTAGCTTAGGGTAGATGAAGATTCATGTAAGTAAGAGAGAGAGGCTGAAGTTGAGAGTGACACCGACGATGTACCTCCTCCTTTCTTTCATTGTCTCAGTAAGCAATAAAGGTAACATTTGTTTATGTTTGTATCTTTACTTTCCGTTTTATTTTGCTTTCCTCTTCCTCTTCTACTTCACCTTGGTTGTATGTGTTGAGTCTACAAGTGAACTCTAAAGCAAGTACACCGATGCTACGTGAGAGCCAGCGATAGTTCATGAAGACGTTCTCCTCTTTCAAGCTCGCATCACTTCGTTCTTCTTATGCTTGACGATATAATGTGCACGGGGACCGAGTTCGAGTTTATGATCTATGCGTTGAACGCCTCCGAAGCACAAAGGTAGAACTTGCAAAAAGGTTTACAAGTAAGTCATCACTAAACTAGGTAAGTAATTCTTAACTTTCTTTCTTTTCTTTTATCGCTATAGTATAGATCGCCAACCGATTTCTTTCACCACTTCTTCCAAATCGTTTTCTTTCTTCTCCCTTTACTTTTCGTCGTTTTCTGATTTTCCACCTTCTTCATCTTTCATATTCTTCTAACTTTAACTATACTTTCTTTTTCATTTTCATAACATAAACAGAGAAGAACCTTCGCTATTTTCTCAACGATTTCAATAAAAAACTGTAAAGCTTCCATCGCAACCCTCCTTGTGGATCACGACCCGCATAGCCACTTGCTATAGCGGAAGAATTGAGCACTTGCACATCTCCTTTCTTAATTCTATAAATCTCGTATTTTTTGTGCAGGTTTAGCCTCAATCAAATTTTGGCGCCGTTGCCGGGGAGGGTAAAACGGTTTTTATTGAAATCTGAATTTTTATGCAAATTTTTAGAACTAAACGAATTTTCTTCTCTGTTGCAGGTTACAGGGCAAGCAAAGCAGGAAATCAATATTGCAGTGACATACAAGTGGTTTGGCCTCTGCTATAAAAAGCAGAGACCCATTTACCCTCTGAATGCCGCGGAAACGCGGCAAAAGCCGCAGATCCGCGGCAATCCAGAGTTGACTACTAACAAGTTTTTGCAGGCTGCTTGCTTTGCAAATTATAGTTCTCTGCAATTATTTCTTTCCTACATGACATCACATAAACCGCTAATAATCAACAGTAAAAAGTTTTGTTGCAAAAGTTAAAAATTGATTAGACGTTTGCATTTAGGCACGTGTCTTTTCAATTCTTCTTTTACTGTTGAAGAGTGCTGGAAGCAGGTACGTATGCATTGCATTTAGCATAGGACTCACTTCTTGGTTGTCTATATCGCTTTAAGTGATCCTATTATATAGCTTGTACACTTGCACCAAATTATTTTAAGGGCACTAACCCATAACAAGATAAGATGGGGATTTAATCACCCTTCCTTAGCCCAAAAATCATATTCCAACACTCCACTAACCCAAGCCTAACTAAAATTGAGTAGACGTTGGCCCTAGGGAACATCTCGGACTCAATTAGGAGATTATCCTAAGGGGAAAAATGTTGGAATCTAACTCCTGCAAAATTAGTGTCTAGGAAAGGGATTGAGGGCCGAAAGCCCGAAGGTTGTTGTTATTTAATTAAGGAACGTCTTTGACGGAAAACCTCCCACCAACCTTGCCCTGACCTGGCTGATTAGCTTGTGGTTAAAGTCTACATTAGACCTCCCGTGGACAGTCTAACTAGTTAGGAGTCGTCTAGGTCCTAAGTCTACCCTAACTTAGGCTAGAATTTTTTCTTTTTTTGTTTGTTTTATTTGTTTGTTTTTTTTCTTGTTTGCATTCTATTGTGTGATATGGACTATAATAATAATTTTTTCAACTACAATAATAATCCATATTACACACCGACTTCATTTTCGGATATTACCAACCCGGCATATCATAATTTGACCAACCTAGTGTGCCGGATTGGTCTTATCCGAATCAATATGACCCATACCCCCCATCTAATAACTATAATTTCCATAATGATTCACTCTTCACCGAATCAGTGGGGATTCACCTTCCCCGAGCATAATTTCCAACCACCTGCCCTCCTTCTCCCCCAGTCCACATTATGTCAAGATTCATACTCAGTTCCACCCGTCCAAAATAGGAAACCATCAATTATGGAAATGAGTATGCGTGAGTCCAAACACAAATCCCAAAATCTGATGGACTCACAATTTCACTACCACTTCCAAGACAATTCTTCATCTTTTCATCAAACAATGAACCTATCAACTATGAAAGATGCTTGAAGAGCATGACTCAGGCTCAAAACACTCGTAATCGTGACATAGATATGATGGTCGAATCTCTACGTTCCCA
>JAVJIF010026333.1:0-30596 GCA_038442645.1 Agave tequilana
ACTATTAAGGATAGTACCTCTTCAGAAATCTGCCATTGATCAGCATCATGAGTGTATCGCCATTTGAAGTTATGAGGCGATATGATCCATTTGAGTAGACTGACTCAACTACAAATGGTCCTTCCCATTTGGGTTGGAATTTTCCTTTCGTCTTGTGCGTCATCACCATGGGTCTTCTGACGGCTAAGACAAGATGCCTCTCTTGAAAGTTCGCACTTTAACTTTCTTGTTGAAGGCTCTGGTAATCCGGGCTTGGTAAAGCTCGATTTGTTGTTGGGCCTGCAGACGCTTATCGTCTAAGGACTCCAATTCCTGGAGTCGTTGTCGATGCTTCTCCTCTGTTGTCATCTCCGCTGTCAGGGCGACGCGCGTAGAGATGAAATTTGGATTTCCAGTGGAAGCACGGCTTCACACCCATATACTAAAGAAAATGGCGTAGCTTTAGTCGGGATTCGCACAGTTATGCGATAGGCCCATAAGCATTCACCTAGCTTGTCGTCCCAGTCCCGTTGACTTTTCGAGACGAATTTCTTGAGGAGCTTGCCAATGGTCTTGTTGAAAGCTTCTGCGAGACCATTAGCGGCGGGGTAGTATGCCGTTGAGGACACACTCTGGATTCTGAACTTAGCGCAGAACCTTTGGAAAGCCTGACTGATGAATTGGGGCCCATTTTTGTGGACAATTCGTCGAGATACCCCAAAACGGTAAATGACGTGATGTTCACGAACTTAATCACATCAGATGACTTCACCTCCTTCAAAGGAACGGCCTCAGCCCATTTGGAGAAGTAATCGGTTATTGCCAAAATAAACCGATGTCCTTTTGATGACGGCGAGCTGATAGGGCCAACTACATCCATCCCCCACATTTCAAAAGGCCAGGTAGAGGTTGTAGAGTGAAGGTACCCTGGGGCTTGATGGATGAAATCGCCATGTACTTGGCAGGCGTGACATCTTTTGGCATAAGTGATGGCGTCAGCGATCATCTTAGGCCAATAATATCCCAGCCTTTGGAGTCGATATGCCAATTTTGGGCCAGGTTGATGGGCTCCACACATACCGTCGTGGGCTTCTTTCAATACCTCTTGGGCCTCTTTTGGTGAAAGGCAGCGGAGCAAGATCCCATCATGCGATCGACGATACAATGTTCGCGTAATCGCATTATAGTAGAATTTGGGGCTTTCCTTCGAATGGCAGCCGCTTTTGGTGTCCTCAGGCAGGATGCCATATAAGACATAGTCGATATAGGGGAATCGCCAGTCTCTAGGCTCTGGACCGGTTGACGCTTCAAGTTCTTCTTTGCCTTGACAATCTGCCGCTGACTCCTAGTAGCCCTCGAGAGTAATTCTTGGGCAATACATGTCGTGGCTGTAGACAAATACCTTCTCCATTGCTCCAGCTGGAAGAGCTAAGGAGGCAGCGAGGGATGCGAGTGCATCTGCATGCGCATTTGCTTGCGTGGTACATGGTCGATGTAGAAGTTTGTAAACCTCCCAGCCATGTGGACAGTTGCGTTGTAATAGGGTACTAGGTCTTCATGTCTGACTCCGTACTCCCCGCGAACTTGGCTGACGATAAGTTTGGAGTCGCCATATGCCTCGAGATTTTTAACGCCAATCTCATCGGCGAGTTGCATCCCAATCAAAAGAGCATTGTACTCCGCCACATTGTTGGAACACGGCTCGGTAATGAGACAGCTCGAGGAATCACATAGTTCTGTAGGGAGACGAGTACTACTCCTACTCCTTGTAAGATCACCTAGAGGGGGGTGAATAGGTGATGGCTAATCTAATGGTCACTTATGAACAAATAATGCGGAATTAAAACTAAGTTGACCAAATTAAAATTTCTTTTAATTAAACACTTATGTATAACTCAAGTGTGTTGCCGAATTCCCCTTGCGAGGCTCTGGACAAGCTCCTCTAGATTCCCCTTGAATGGGTGAGGTGCCGCGTTGGCTCTCTTGGTTGAATACTAGTGTTAACAAGCAATCCCACGCAAGTATATAACAATATAAGCACAAGGGTATATCAAGCATGTAAAGTAAAGACAATGTAAGTAATGCAAGATATAAAAGAGACTAAGTGAGAAAGAGAGCAAGAGTGAGCAATCGCAAACACAAGGGTATGTTTCGAGGTTCGAGCACACTTGCTCTACATCCCCGCCTTCGACACACGAAGGATTTCCACTATGCACGATCCAACCGGATCTCTCCTTGGTGCCGCAACACCTACAAGCCCTCGGACTCCCAAAGTCCCTTACACACCACAAGCTCACCGGCTCGTCGAGGCCGCACCTCAAGCTACAAGAGTTCGCACCCGAACCCTAAACAACCACGAGCACACTTGCCCGTCTCCTCAAAGTACAAGATGAAATCTTGGTGATCTAAACACTTGATCACCTACAAAAGCTCTCACTACAACACCTATAGGATGAATAGCTCAATGGATGCTCAAGTGTTTGTGTGAGAAAGCAAGGAAAGAATCTTTGGTGAAAAACACAAGAAAATCTCTTTTACACTCTTTGATAAAACTCTCCTTTTAATTGGAAGTATTGACTCTAATTTTGTGGAGAAAAACCCTTCAGAAAGACTGGGAAAAAACTAGCTCTAAGGTCTCCAAAAATCTTGGCTCAAAACAATGACAAAACCCCCTTTTATAGAGGCCAGAAAAATCTGACCGTTGGGCTCTGTCAGAGCTTCCGGTCGACCAGCCCGGTCGACCGGCAACGGTCAAAATCCGACCGTTGCAGCCTCCGGTCGACCGGCTCGGTCGACCGAGCACTTGGAGCAGAGAATTCCTTCTCTGTCGGTCGACCGGTGCGGTCGACCGAAGTTTCCCGAGAGCAAGCTCTCTGGAGCGGTCGACCGGCCCGGTCGGCCGATCCTCCAGTGCACACTGGCGTGCACGTCTGTGCATGTCCGGTCGACCGACCCGGTCGACCGGCCACTGTCAGTTCTGAAAAATCAGAACTGCCAGAACCAGAAAAATGGGATTAAAGATTGGTCTTTTAACTTAATAAAAATCCCAGAAATTCACAGTAAATCCAGAAAAATAGTTTCAATCAAAATAAAAACTGTTTTTCTAAAATATATTTTTTCTAAAACTTGTTTTTCATAACTTCACAAAATACAAAAACAAGATATTTTGAACTTATAAAGCAAAGTGTGTATGGATATGATCCACCACACAATCAAGATGAAATATCTAGTTTTTGACATAAAGCACTAAACTTGTTTTGGTTAAAGGATATGTATATAAGAAATTACCAAAACCCAAAGTAGATATTTTGTCATAAGGAAAATCTCAACAAATACAAAAACAAGATATACTTTTAAAGCATAGTGTGTATGGATATGATCCACTACACAAATAAGATGAATATCTAGTTTTTGACATAAGGCTCTAAACTTGGTTTTGAAAGATATGTATATAGGTAACATCAAAAACCAAGACATGTATTTTGTCCAATGAAAAATCTTTTACCAAAATGAAAGAGTCTTTTCTAACTAAAAATTCTTTTATGAAAAGACACTTAAATCTTAAGAGTGTGTGTGTGATATGACTTGAGCAATCCACCAATCTATTCTATCCTTTACATTTTTATCTAAAACAAATAAAAATCTTATACCTAGACACAAGTCTTCATCCTCTTGAAGTCTTCCCTTGAAGGCTTCTCATCTTCTTGACTTGGTCCAAATGCAATCCACCGAGCTCATCTCTAGATGTGTTCTTGATGCATAGGCTCGTGAATCAACCGGTGCTAGCTTCCAACTTGTCTTTAAATCCTTTGTTGAAGCTCCACACCTACTAAGATCTTGATAAAAAATCTGTCACTAATTAAACACAAGATCATTAGTAATCATAACTTCATGAGTTGATCATCATCAAAACTAGGGTGATAGGCCTTTGGGCCAACAATCTCCCCCTTTTTGATGATGACAAAACTCATGAAGTTATATATGCATGGATTAAAGTAAAGCTTCAAAGAAGCTCCCCCTTAACTCATGCATACAAATAAATAATAGATATGGCAATAAAAGCACATGACATGTATGCAATGTAGGAGATGCAATCATAACAAAAATCAAATCTTAAGTCAATCTTTTGCTCCTAATTGCAAGACAACATATATATGCATAAATACAAATCTTATACAACCTTAAGTAAGGAAGACAAATACTTCTCCCCCTTAAGTAAGGAAATCATGCATATATCACAAATACATCACAAATACTTCTCCCCTTTTTGTCAATCATCAACAAAGGGTTCAAAGTAAAAGCAAATCAAAACAAATTTTCTCCCCCTTTTTGTCAAAAACAAAAGAATCAAGAAGGGGTAAATACAAATCAACCAATAAAGATTTATATGCGATATACATTCATGAAGAGGAAGACGTTAAGTTAGCTTCCCTACAATGTGCATTGCATGAAAGAGGGATGTGAAGCCCTAATTCACACAACACAACTATGTAATGCATAGAAGGAGATGTGAAGCTCCCCTACACACGTATATCATATAAAGAGGAGATGTTAAGCTCCTCAATTTATAATATACTCAACATGAATCTATATGTAAGAGAGATGTTAAGCTCTCCTTGCATATAGGAAATACAAAACAAAACATTTTTAATTTTTCTTTATCAAAACAAAATTTTGAACTTTTCCCAATAAAACAAATTTTGAACCAATCATAATTTGTAATTTTGATACCAATAGAAAATAGCACTTGAAGATGTGTGATATCAAGTTATCATTGCAAAAAAAAAATTTTTTTGTTTCAAACATATGATATCAATTGTAATCATATAACAAATTGAAGTTGAAGCATATTGATACCAAATGAAAGATCTAAAATAAAATCTTTTTATTTTTCATAAGCTTAAGCATAGCTAATATAAGGTGTGAACTTAGCATAAACTTTTTGTGCTTTTAAGAATGTAAATCAATTGTAAAGCAGGAACAAGAAAATCATATATATGTATGTGAATAGATAAGACCAATTTGAAAATTAGGGCATACATATATAGGAACCAAAATGTGAGTAATATACCAATTATAAAATTAACACTGTAAATCATGTATATACTCATAACCAAAAATTGGTAGGTTTAAAGATAGTTATGTTTAAGCACTACCAAAATTTGAAGAATAAATAACTAGTTATAAATAATTTTTGAAAAACTAGTTAAAGATCCTTCAAAAACATGAAATCATATGTTATTCATGAATTATACTAAATACATACAAGTTTAAGCACTCATAGTCCATAAAGCTCAAAAATTATCTTTTATCATAAAAGATGAGTGTTCAAAGGTTATGTAAATGGTATTTTCATGAAAATAGAAAGTGAAGCATGAATCTCATGAAAATCTTATTTTCATCTTAAAACAAATCATATATTTTTCATAAAGTATTTTGTATTTAGCAATGCTTTATGAAAATAGTCATCAAGCTCAAAAAGATCATAAATCACATTTTGTTGTACAAATAAAAAACATGAAAAATCAGTTTTTATTATTATTTATTTAAAATACTAATCTTCATGGTATATGTATGATATATCCAATTCTAACAATATGCATACATATCCCAAATATGAAAAGAGTCCAATATATATTGCATGAAGGCAAATGACTCAAGGGTATACATGTATATTTATTAGATTTGAATTAAACACACATATACATGAAGTAAGATCAAAAATAGGCATAACAAGTATAAATGACTGAATCATCAAAACTAGCCTATACACATGCATATAGTGGATACAAATGAGCATGAAGTTCAAATATGTATGAGTCAATTGTAGTTCACTATTCATATATGTATAAATGCAAGTTTTGACACATTCTACATTTAAGCATGTAAATGCCACATGAAGCACAAATCAAATAAAATCATGAACATGCTATATGACATATGAAATTAAAAGCATGTACATAAAAGTAGGAGTTTAGAAATTGTTACCAACTTCAAAGCTCCAAATATGGTGGTTGTCCCACCAAAGTTCCTTGATAGTGATGCATCCCAAAAGTATGTCCATCATGTCCAAGTGCATCCACTACCAAGGCACCAATCCTCTCACGTTTTGTGAGAGCCCTCACCTACATCAAAAGCAAAAGGTGGGGGTTTTGGTACCCATATTTTCTTGGGTCCTTTGGGGTTAGCTTTATTATAAGGAACCCAAAATCCTTTAGACATAGCAAAATATAAGTTATGCTTCTTATCAAAACAATATTTTGCTAAATGGCCTTTGCGACCACAATGTGTACAAGTGTACACCCTATCATGATGCTTATGAGTGTGATTGTGATCGTGATGTGCAACATAAGCATGAGCATGATGTGTATGTGCATGAGCATGGGGAACTTGTTTCTTTTGAAACAAAGATTCCAACTTAGAATGATTGAATGCACATGTGCTCAAATTAGAGCTCAAATTTTCTATCTTATTTTTCAAATTCTTAATCTCATTAGTTGTGGCATGTAAAGCATGGTGAGATAAAGAATCATTTTTCTTTTTCTTTTGAAAAACATTATCCTTTTCTTTTTCAACAAATTTTCTTTTTAAAGATTTATTTTCTTGAAAAACGATTTCCTTTTGTTTTTCCACCAAATCAATCTTATCCTTCAAATAGTGTTCCCTTCACATAAATCATTAATTTTGAAAATAAGGAAACATTCTCATTTTTCAAAACTTTATTTTCTTTTTCTAAGCATGCAAGTTTATTTCTAAAGGAATCATTTTCTACATGCATGCAATCAATGTTCTTTTTCAAATTCTTGTTATCTTTTTCCAAGCATGCAATGTTATCTCTAAAAGAGTCATGTTCTACATGCATGCAAGCAATATCCTTTTTCAAATTTTTATTTTCCTTTTTAATTATGTCATATCTCTCAAGCAATAATTGGCAAAATGAATTTAGCTCATCATATGACATAGTAGCATCCTCATCCTCGGATTCGGAAGTTACCTCAAGGGGGTCATCCCCTTGGACCATAAAGCATGCGTTGGAGGTATCGTTTCCAACGTCCGAGTCACTCCCCGCATAGTATAGATCTTTTTCGCCGAGGGAGGTGATGATGTTCCATACTACAAAAGCCGATTCAACATTAGAAACCCTAGATAAATAATCATCATTTAGGGTTGACTTGATAGCATGAAGGGCTTTTGCATTAGCCTCAAAATTCTTACCATCTAAAGAATAAGCATTATTAGTAGTGGCAAGATAGACATGAAATCCTAAGGCTTTGAGGTACAATGACATCTTAACCTTCCAAATTTGGATGTTAAGGATGTCAAAGGTGGGTGGTGACATGAAGTCCATGGTGTGTGTACAAAATATTGTGATTAGCCTAAAAGTAGGATCTTTAACTCTAAGTTGTTAGACCCAATATCAAGAGCACTTGGCTCTGATACCAATTGTAAGATCACCTAGAGGGGGGTGAATAGGTGATGGCTAATCTAATGGTCACTTATGAACAAATAATGCGGAATTAAAACTAAGTTGACCAAATTAAATTTTTTTTAATTAAACACTTATGTATAACTCAAGTGTGTTGCCGAATTCCCCTTGCGAGGCTCTGGACAAGCTCCTCTAGATTCCCCTTGAATGGGTTGAGGTGCCGCGTTGGCTCTCTTGGTTGAATACTAGTGTTAACAAGCAATCCCACGCAAGTATATAACAATATAAGCACAAGGGTATATCAAGCATGTAAAGTAAAGACAATATAAGTAATGCAAGATATAAAAGAGACTAAGTGAGAAAGAGAGCAAGAGTGAGCAATCGCAAACACAAGGGTATGTTTCGAGGTTCGAGCACACTTGCTCTACATCCCCGCCTTCGACACACGAAGGATTTCCACTATGCACGATCCAACCGGATCTCTCCTTGGTGCCGCAACACCTACAAGCCCTCGGACTCCCAAAGTCCCTTACACACCACAAGCCCACCGGCTCGTCGAGGCCGCACCTCAAGCTACAAGAGTTCGCACCCGAACCCTAAACAACCACGAGCACACTTGCCCGTCTCCTCAAAGTACAAGATGAAATCTTGGTGATCTAAACACTTGATCACCTACAAAAGCTCTCACTACAACACCTATAGGATGAATAGCTCAATGGATGCTCAAGTGTTTGTGTGAGAAAGCAAGGAAAGAATCTTTGGTGAAAAACACAAGAAAATCTCTTTTACACTCTTTGATAAAACTCTCCTTTTAATTGGAAGTATTGACTCTAATTTTGTGGAGAAAAACCTTCAGAAAGACTGGGAAAAACTAGCTCTAAGGTCTCCAAAAATCTTGGCTCAAAATAATGACAAAACCCCCTTTTATAGAGGCCAGAAAAATCTGACCGTTGGGCTCTGTCAGAGCTTCCGGTCGACCGGCAACGGTCAAAATCCGACCGTTGCAGCCTCCGGTCGACCGGCTCGGTCGACCGAGCACTTGGAGCAGAGAATTCCTTCTCTGTCGGTCGACCGGTGCGGTCGACCGAAGTTTCCCGAGAGCAAGCTCTCTGGAGCGGTCGACCGGCCCGGTCGGCCGATCCTCCAGTGCACACTGGCGTGCACGTCTGTGCATGTCCGGTCGACCGACCCCGTCGACCGGCCACTGTCAGTTCTGAAAAATCAGAACTGCCAGAACCAGAAAAATGGGATTAAAGATTGGTCTTTTAACTTAATAAAATCCCAGAAATTCATAATAAATCCAGAAAAATAGTTTCAATCAAAATAAAAAGTTTTTCTAAAAATATGTTTTTCTAAAACTTGTTTTTCCATAACTTCACAAAATACAAAAACAAGATATTTTGAACTTATAAAGCAAAGTGTGTATGGATATGATCCACCACACAATCAAGATGAAATATCTAGTTTTTGACATAAAGCACTAAACTTGTTTTGGTTAAAGGATATGTATATAAGAAATTACCAAAACCCAAAGTAGATATTTTGTCATAAGGAAAATCTCATCAAATACAAAAACAAGATATACTTTTAAAGCATAGTGTGTATGGATATGATCCACTACACAAATAAGATGAATATCTAGTTTTTGACATAAGGCTCTAAACTTGGTTTTGAAAGATATGTATATAGGTAACATCAAAAACCAAGACATGTATTTTGTCCAATGAAAAATCTTTTACCAAAATGAAAGAGTCTTTTCTAACTAAAAATTCTTTTATGAAAAGACACTTAAATCTTAAGAGTGTGTGTGTGATATGACTTGAGCAATCCACCAATCTATTCTATCCTTTACATTTTTATCTAAAACAAATAAAAATCTTATACCTAGACACAAGTCTTCATCCTCTTGAAGTCTTCCCTTGAAGGCTTCTCATCTTCTTGACTTGGTCCAAATGCAATCCACCGAGCTCATCTCTAGATGTGTTCTTGATGCATAGGCTCGTGAATCAACCGGTGCTAGCTTCCAACTTGTCTTTAAATCCTTTGTTGAAGTTCCACACCTACTAAGATCTTGTAAAAAATCTGTCACTAATTAAACACAAGATCATTAGTAATCATAACTTCATGAGTTGATCATCATCAAAACTAGGGTGATAGGCCTTTGGGCCAACACTCCTGCCACTATGTGTCCTATTGGGCTTGTTCTCGATGCACCATCAAAGAAAAGTTGCCACACCTGCCTTTCGAAGGATGTCTGGGTCTGGCAGGCTTCAGCGGCCTCGTCTGGGAGATCTTCGTAAAGTTTGGTTGCCCTCAGATCTGGATGCTCAGCCAGGAAATCCGCCACTGCTTGTCCTTTAATGGCCTTCTGTGGTAAAAAGTGCATCTCATATTGGGATAGCAATATGGCCCATTTTGCCAGCCGGCCATTTAGCGATGAAGGCTTTGTCATGAGTAACCTCAAGGGGTTGACTTTTGATATGACATTTATGGTTTGGCCTACCAGATAGTGTCTCATTTTCTGAATGGCGAACACCAGTGCCAAACATTCCTTCTCGATCGGGTTGTACCGATGTTCGGCTCCGATCATTGTTCTACTCAGAGAGTAGATCGCTTGCTCTCGTCCTTGATCATCATTCTGAGCTAGTAGAGCTCCTAAAGAATGATCCATTGCTCGGACGTATACCAGGAAAGGTTTTCCGGATATCGGAGCTGCAAGGACTGGTGGTTGGGTGAGGTATTGCTTGATCTCCTCAAACGCTTGCTGGCAAGCGTCGTCCCAAATGAACGAAACACCCTTCTTCATTAGTTTAGCGAAGGGTTGGCATCTTCCGGAGAGATTTGAGATAAACCTGCGGATGTACGCCAATCGTCCTTGTAATCCCCTGAGTTCCTTGAGATTTCTCGGAGGTTGCATCTCCTGGATAGCGCGAACCTTTCCTGGGTCCAAATGAATTCCCGTGGAGGTTACAATAAATCCTAGGAATTTGCCACTAGCCACCCCCAGGAAGGATTTGTGGGTTCATCTTCAATTAATGAGCCCGCATGATACCAAAGACAGCCTTCAGGTCAGATATGTGATCACTTTTATTGCGGCTTTTCACCGCAATGTCATCAACATAACATTCCACTGTTTTGCGCATTTGCTGATGGAAAATGGCATTCATGGCCCTTTGATATGTAGCCCCTGCATTCTTCAGTCCGAAGGGCATAACGGTGTAGCAGTAGACCCCTAGTGGTGTTCTGAAAGAGGTGTGCTTTTCGTCATCAGGATACATTTTGATTTGATTATATCCTGAGAATCCGTCCATGAAGGACATTCGTTCGAATCCACATGTATTGTCAGTCATGACATCCGTGATTGGCAGTGGGAATTCGTCCTTGGGACAGGCCTCGTTCAGATCACGAAAATCGATGCAGATTCGGATCTTTCCGTTCTTCTTGGCAACGGGGACGATGTTGGCTACCCAGTCGGGATGTTGTTCTTCCCTGATGAAGCCAGAATCTATAAGCTTTCTGACTTCTGATTGAATCGCCTCCATTATCTCTGGGCGGAATCGTCGCTGTTGTTGTTTGACAGGCTTTACGTCCGAATTGATGTTGAGGCGGTGCATAGCCACTTGAGGATCAAGTCCGGGCATGTCTTCGTAATTCCAGGCGAAGACGTCTATATACTCTTGTGCAAGAGAGATTAGATCCTTTTTCTCCGAGGGTGACAGGCCGTCACTTATAAAGATGGGCTTAGGATTAGCCTCATCCTCCAGATTGATCTGAACAACCTTGTCTTCTGTGGGTGGCTCTCGCTGTTCAAAGCGGGTATCCCAAAGAGTATTTAAATGTTTGATCCAAGGATCTAAATCGGATTGGATCATTTCTTCATCTCCGTCTTCAGGTGGCTTGTTGAAACTATGTTCACTGAAAGTTCTCCGAAGATGTTACCGACACTGACATCTGACTCTCATGATGACGTGCCTGAAGAGTAATCATGACCTGACGATTCTCGAGAATCAGAGGCTGATGGAGCCGGAGTTGACACATAGCCCAACCCCCTGCGAGTCTGATGATAATAATCAGGTGCTTTCCCTTTCGGCACAAATGATTGAAGTAGCGTTCTCCTTCCTTTGCCGAAGTTCAACCCGAGTCTGCTTGTTAGGTCGTACCCCATGCGTTTCATCATTCTGAGTGCTTTTGGTTCGTAATGATCGAACTGAGGGGATTCCTCCTCGCCTTCTGATTCTTCGCGGGGCGTTGGTTCAGACGAGATTCGCCCGAAAAGGATTGGTCTTTGGCCTTTCCGTCTTGCGGGAACCATGAATACAGCTTCTTGCGCATCACCGGCATTTCGACATGTCTCGAAGGACGATTTCACTGGTACATGCAATGATGTCAAAGCACCCATTGCCGACCAGAGATCATCATCTACTTCGGTACTAGTGTCTGACGGCACTGAATCAGAAGCAAACACAGAAAAATACGCCAAATCTAGTTCTTCATTAATATACCATCCGCCTACATCGTCGGTGGTATTATCAATATCGAGCTTATTAGTGCTCGTTACAGGTGGATCTAGCTCCCACATGCACTCTTCTTCTTCCAGCTCGGTGTCGGCTTCATTGCCAGAGTCTGGTTCCTCTGGTTGCGGGATTTCATCTGCTTCCACAGAGTCCTGGTACAGGAGGGAATCTGTGAAATAATTCTCGACTCCCTTGAACGGATGCCTTTCGGCAATCAACGTTCGCACCTTTCCACTCCCGTCAATGTATTTCATGACCTGGTGGAGGGTAGAGGGAACGATAGAATTGCGATGAATCCAAGGTCGTCCCAGCAGTAGATTGTAGGAAGTGTCAGCGTCGATGACGTAGCATGTCACTTCCGACCTCAGATCTCCGATCTGGCATTTGAGCTTGACCTTCCCCATTGGACGGGTACTATTGGCATTGAACCCATAAATGGTCGTCTGGGTGGGCTCAAACGATGAGTAGGAATCCCCAAATGTTGCATGACCCAGCGAGACATGATGCTCAATGCAGACCCGGGATCTACCTGAATGCGGTTCACCTCAGATGATCCAATATACCCTGCGAAGTAAAGGGGTCGATCATGTTTCCCTTTGACTTGCATATCATCCGCCGTGAAGGTGATGCAGGGAATATTTTGGGAGGCGTGGAGGCAATCCTCTACATCTTCCTCCTTTGGCCCGATCGGCACCTGGGTCATGAAGACCTCAGCATTAGCCAGAGCTTCTTGTAGAGCTTCTCTGGTCGACTTTGATAGCCTGAGAAGCTCATAAAGCGTAATCCGCGCCGGGATGTTGGCTAGTTGAGCCAGGACATCAAAGCGGTAAGGTGCTGTGGATCCTTCCGCTATGTCTTTTGAAAGAACTCGAGAAAACCGAAGTTCTTTCTGTTTCTCCATGGGTTGCTGCGTGGAGGTTTTGGCTGGCTCTGCAGCGGGTCTTGGAGGAGTTACCATTGTCTCGCCATACTTTTTCAAATATGGCTGCCCTGAACGGGTTTCCGCCACAAGTTGACTTGGTTCTGCAGCAAGAACTACCATTTCCTCTCCTGAATCAGTCAGTGAGGGAACATCAGTCTCTGCTTCCCGCGAAGAGGCGCATACCACATTACAGGATGTGGCCTTTGCTTTGCCTTTGGACTTCCTGTTGGTCACAGTAGTCCATTGCTGGCCATCAATAAGGTCGGGGTGAACCCACATGACTTCTCCCTGAGGTGTGAAAACGGGTACCAGGCCCTTTTCTTGCTGTTGGTGAGGGTCTGTGTTGACCATTCTCAGCTCTCCTCTTGGGATAGGGACCACTTCAGAGGGTGTTAGAGGTTACCTCCCAAACTAGAGGAATGACGTCATATTGGCCGCCACCTTCTTCTGCTCTGGACGGAGTTTTAAAACCTCCGCGTCAATCAGAGCTTGAAGGATGTCCTTGAAGACATAACAGCTCTTGGTGGGGTGTCCCAACATCCTGTGATACAAGCAGTAGGTGGGATTGTCGGTTTTACTGACTTCTTCAGGGCGCCTAGCTTCAGGAAGCTTCAGTCGATTGCTCTTGTTGAGTAATTTGAAGAGCGAGTCGACATGTTCATCCTTGAAGGAATACTGCTTGTTGGCGCGTGGTTGGCTTGAAGAGCCACTCCCTTTAACCGGTTGAGGTTTGACAGAAGATTTGGTTTCTGTCGCCAAATTGTCCTTCCGTTTGGCTTGGAGGGATGTGTCGGGCGTACGCCTTGTTGACCTCTCCGGCCTGGGCCTACCTTCTTCCGCTCTGACGCGGGCGATAATCTCCTCAGCCTGTTCACCTTGTTGGACCAATTGCTTCCAGGTGCGGCTTTCAGCAACTCCTATTTGAGCAAGGGTGAGGTTTGGAGATTGTGGCGGCATGTTTCCACCAGGGTAACCTGGGTCATACCGCTCGGACATCGGAGTGCCACGTTCCGAAATCTTTCCACGAAAGATTTGACGGACTCTCCCTTTCGCTGTTTAGTAGCCAAAAGGGTGGGCATTGTGACTTCCGAGTCATCTTCGAAGAAGCGCGTTAAGAAAAGCTTCTCCAAATCACCCCAGTTCTTGATGGAGCCTTCTGGGAGCTTCACGAACCATTCAAAGGCGAGCCCTTTTAAGGTGCCGATGAATAAACGCGCCAGGGTGGCATCGTTATCTACCACGTTCCCTGTTTGAGATTTGAAGTAGTAGATATGTTGGTTCGGTGAACCTTTCCCATCAAACGCTTGGAGGGTCGGAGCCTTGAACTTGGGTGGGTACGGAACTAAGTCCCACTCGGTCGGATAAGGTCGGACCACTCCAGCTTCTTGGAGGCCTTTCTGGTTGGTAAGGGCTCAAGACGTTGCTCCAACTGATTCATTCTTTTAGAATGAACCTTTCCCTGGTCTCGGTCGTTCTTTTCCTGCGACGAGGATTTAGACGAACCGGAGTAGGTTGCTCGTTCTTCTCGGAGTTTTCGGAAGATGAGCTTTCTCCCTCTTTTCGCTTGCCTTTAGACTTCTTAGAGGAGGCTCTGTTGGTTGACTTCCTCTTGTCTTCGAGCAACTGTGCGAGCATTTGCTTGAGGGAGTCGATAGATTCTTGCTGAGCACGAATCATCTCGAGCTGTTCCTTCTAGACCTGGGCCTGCTGCTCCAAGCGCTTAGCGGTCTCCTCAGGAGTACTGGTCATGTATATGAAGGCCTCTTTCTCTATAGAAGAGTTTGAAGCCTGTGACTCTGCAATAGCAGAGTGCGAATCATTAATCTCAATGCCCCGGGCTAGGGCATTGTAGTCAATCGGGGGAATGGCCCCGGTCCGGGTACGAGTGTGTCGGTACACTCCTTCCGGTTCAGTGTCAGACTCATCGGAACTGACTGCAGGTTGTTTTCCCTTGCTCCTGCTCGTCATATTTGCAGTGAGCTCTGGATACTCAGTGTCAGAGAAGATCCTCCGCCTGTGAGGCGTCTTCTTTTGGCTGATGGGGGAATCAGGGTCAGCTGTCTAACTAAAGACTGCTGGTTCACACCTGAATCACAATGGCACTTAGACAGCATAGAGATGGGCCGTTGGCAGCAACATGATGAAGTGATTTGATTAACACTTCTTTTCTTCGTCAAGTAATCCCTTAGATCCGCGGGAAGGGGATCGAAGAGATTAGCCTCGCAACTTCAAGGGCGGGAGGCATCCTTGCGCTGTACAGCTTGGACGTAGGATTCAGAGACGCAGTTCTCGCGTCACAGCCTTAGGACGCGTGTCTGGCGTCTCTGCTGAGAAGAGACGCGACTGTCGCGTTGCTGATTGGTGCGTCGGAGCAGAGACGCTTGAGAGAGAGCGGGCTGCTGGGCCCTACGCCTAGAGGTGCGCGCTTCTTGTACTTGATTAGGCGCGCACGCTTCGTCTTGGCGTCTGGTGAGTGGAGCTTTAGAGGAGCTAACTTGGGGAGTCTCGCGTTTGGGCCGCCATTTCGTGTGCTGGATACGGCGCAATTGAGACGCCAGTTTGAACCTTGCGACCTGCCTCAGTTGGACGATCAGAAGTTCCAACTTGCAGCTGACGCGCATGCCTCCTCTGTCGGCGCTCAACGTTTCGGTTGCGTCGTGGAGGTGGAGAGAAACCAACGACGACCTGGTGATGAGGGAGAGGGTGAACTGGCTGGACACCAGAGGGCTTGACCACGCGGGTCTCCTGAGAGACGTTGGCGCGTGTGTCTCGTATGGCGCGGTTGGCCGCGACATCCTTTACAGCAGCTGCGCCTGAGGCTACGCGGGTCTCCTGAGAGACGTTGGCGCGTGTGTCACGCTTGGTGCAGTTGGCCACGACACCCTTCACAGCAGCCGCGCCTGAGAGAGTCTCAGAGCGGGTTTCGGGGTAAGTCCCCGTAGAGACCCTGCGGCAGACGCGGGTCTTTAGGCTCTTGGAGCCGGAAGAGAGAAATTCTTCATACTTTGCCTGGTCGAACTCGACGACAAGCGATTCGACCATCTTCCCCTTATAGAGGACGTCACCTTGCGCCACGATTTGTTCGTCAGTAACAAATGAGGTCCCCAGCGGAGTCGCCATCTCTTGTACGCGCACGAAAATGGGTTCTGTGTAAAATTTCCTTGGATCAATTGAAAGATTACAACAAAACAGTTTTCCGACTACAAGGGAGGGAGGATGTTGAGTCTTGAATCCTCCATTTGTTTAAGGCTGGGTTCTTCAAGTGGCGGTGAAGAGTGAATCTTGTTCTCCGTTAACCGGGTGAACGTTGAGATCTTCCGGGCTCTTCTCTTCGGGTGGTTGACGGAGTAACACAGCTCTATCAACCAAGACTCTCAAAGAGATTGTCGGCAAAGGCTAACTTGAGCACAACAAGTTAGCTGAAGAGTTGGACTCTCTTTCTCTCTGTCTTTTTTTCGGTCCCCCCTTCTCCTCGTAGCAACTGGGCTATTTATAGAGGTTTAGGGGGAACGTGCCCCCTAAAAACACTCCACAATGAGGGGTTAACTTCCCCGCTATGTGGGCGGGACTGGCCCCATAACCAGGGCAGTTACAAGCGCGGGTTTCGACCCTCACGCCTTGATACTGAGACGCGGCTGTCGAGCCTCGCGCCTTGATGCTGAGACGCGGGTTTGAACCCTTGCGCCTTGATGCTGAGACGCAGGTTTGAACCCTCGCGCCTTGATGCTGAGACGCGGCTGTCGAGCCTCGCGCCTTGATGCTGAGACGCGGGTTTGAACCCTCGCGCCTTGACGCTGAGACGCGGCTGTCGAGCCTCGCGCCTTGATGCTGAGACGCGGGTTTGAACCCTCGCGCCTTGACGCTGAGACGCGGCTGTCGAGCCTCGCGCCTTGATGCTGAGACGCGGGTTTGAACCCTCGCGCCTTGATGCTAAGACGCGGCCAAAATTGGCTTTGCGTCTAGAACTTGGAGTTCTGCTTTTCAATGGCTTGTCTTTTAGTGATTTTTAGACAGCCTACAACTGCCGATCGATCGCACGGTCCATCGCTAGGTCGACCGAGCGGTTGACCGAATGTGCACAAATATGTGCACAAGCCTATGGCTCTGGACCCGAACAACCGACCAATCGACCGAAGAGTTTATAGTGCTCTCTATAAATATCAGTCGACCGAAGTATTTTACAGTGTTCTCTGTTTGAGCATGTCGATTGACCGACCGGTCAACTGCCAGAAATTTGAGCTCACTGATCTTGAGCTCGGTCGACCGACCGGTCGACCAATAGGTCAAAACTTGCTAGTTTTGTTTTGTAACAGCTAGTTTTGTACTTTATTGAGTCTGGTTCATTCCCAACGGTTATTTCTTGTTTAGAATATTTTCTAACATGTTTTTATTTCTGGGATTTACTGATAGTTAGTCTCTGCCTTCTCTTATAAATAGGAGTGATTAGACAGTATTTTTAAAAAACAACTACAACAAGTTTCACAAGAGTTTTTCAAAAGAAAATTAGTACTTTGATAAAATTTTGTGCTATTTCTTTCACCACTTTTCTTACACTTTTCTCTTGAGCAAATTAAAGGTCACCAGAGGGGGGTGAATAAGTGATGTGCTAATTTAATGTCAAACAATACGGAATTAAAAACTATTATGCAAACTAAAACTCCACACAATGTATAACCAAAAAGTGAAGCCGAATTCCCAGTGAAGGATTCTGGACTTCTCAAGATTCTTCTAGACTAAGAGTTGAGGTACTACTATAGCTCTCTTGGTTAAATACTAGTGTGAGCACAAATACAATATCAAGCATGTAATAGATGAGCACAAAGATAATAAGCATGCAAGATATAAACACAAGTGAGTTGAGAGAGAGATGAGCAATCACAACACGAGAGAATTGTTTCGAGGTTTGAGCCACTTGCTCTATGTCCCCGCCTTCACCACAATGAAGGATTTTCACTATAATCGATCCCGCAAGATCACTCGGTATTGCAACACCTACAACGAGCTCTCTCAAGAACTCTTGGACCCTCAAGTCCCTCACTTGTTCCCTCAAGAACTTCACACAACACGAACCCGCAAGTTTGTCGAGGCCATAGCCTCTACAACTCCTCCAAATTATAAATTGGAACACTTGATGATCTCTTCTCTCGATCACCAACAAACACTCACATACAAGGATCCTAGAGGATGGATACAGCAATAGATAGCTCAAACTTGTGTGAGAAAAAATAGATAAAATTTGTGGAGAAAAACTCAAGAAATGTTTTTGAAAACTCAAGAGAATCACTCTTGAAAAACTCTCTTGATATGGAAATGAAGCTCTAAAACTTGTTAAAAACACTGTGAAAGAGTCTCTTGAAAACACTTCTAAAAATCTTGCACAAAACTGGCCCAAAAGTCTCATTTTATAGGTTGTCCAAAAACTAGCCGTTGGGGCCAGATAGACCTGTCAGTCGACCGGCCAATGGTCAAATATATGACCGTTGGGGTTGACGGTCGGCTGCCCCCAGGCCACAGAGAGATCATCTCTCTGTCGGTCGATCGAACGGTCGACCGGCCTCTTCCCGAGAGTTGGGTAGAGCCTGACGGTCGACCGGTCGGTCGACCGCGACAAGGCCAATGGGCTTGTGCATGTTTCTGTGCACGTCGGTTGACCGCTCGGTCAGCGATAGCAACCCAAAAACAACATTTTAAGGGATTAAAAACTGACTTGTTTAATCTATAAAAATTTAATAAAATCCCAATAAAATCCACAAAAATAAGTTCATATAAGTACTTTGAAGTACAAATATGTGTGATCAAAATCAACATATATTACAAACAATTGAACTATTTTGAGGTAAAGAAATTAAGGCTTTAAACCAAAATCGGTATTTCCAAAAAAAACCAACTTCTAAATGAAAAACCGATTTTTTCAAAACTTGTTCAAATATAAAAATAAGATATTGAAACATATTTGAAGTATAGTGTGTATAAAATTCATCCAATACACATAGTAGATGAAATATACTTATTTTGTCAATAAGCTCCAATATAAGTTTTGATTAAAAACAAAACTTAAACACATGATACAAATTCATCAAAATAAGTTTCTTAAACAATATAAAGCAACAATGTGTATGGATGAAATCCAATACACATATAAACCATGTAAACTTATTTTGATGAAATCTATTCATGAAACCGAGAGA
This sequence comes from Agave tequilana, assembly GCA_038442645.1. NCBI lineage: Eukaryota > Viridiplantae > Streptophyta > Magnoliopsida > Asparagales > Asparagaceae > Agave > Agave tequilana. The sequence goes on from JAVJIF010026333.1 coordinate 19,030, forward strand.
TGTATTCTTTGAAAACCAAAACCAAAACTATATTCTTCAAGAACTAAAACTGTTTAACATGAAAAACAATATAAAATATTTTTTGTGTGTGTGCATGAGCTTGAGCAATCCATAACTAATCTATCCTTTACATTTTATCTTAAAGCAAAAATCTTAAACTTACAAACTCTTGACTCAAGTCTTCTGATTGAGTCATTTATGCATCATTTTCTACCACCATGTTATGCTTTATCTGAATAAATATTTGATTTTCACTGCTTTTCTCTCTCTTTTTCAGGTCCAATGTTTAATGGAGAAAGAGGCCCAACAATTGTGATTTTTGAGGAATTAAGAAACATTTAGAAGCCCACAAGAGAAAAGTCCAAGTCTGAAAAGATCCAAAACGTATTCTCAGTTTCTACAAGATCCAACTGGGGATACGAGATGTAACAGAAAGGCATAAAAATCCGCTAGCGCAGCGGCCAAGAAACGGCCGCGGAAATGCGGCTTATGCCGCGGACCCGCGGCAATCTTTAGGCCGTTACTTCAGCGTTTGATCCGGAGACAGAAGTGGGTGGTCTCCTCTCATGAAGACTATAAATAGACCCCTAGGGCCTCTGTAATCGGGGAGGAGAAAAGAGTATTGTTTATAGGAAATTGATTAGGGTTTCTCTAGGTTTTCTTTTAGTCTCTTATGTAATTTTATTTTTCTCCTTCTAGAATCCAGAAAAGAGAGAGTGAGAGTGAGTAATCTTTGTAATTGGAGACGGTGACAACGCAATACAAGGATCGAGCTTTCAATCTTCATCTTCTCTTGTTCTAGTGCATTATTTTTCTTTAAGCTTTTACTTTCTTCTATTTCACTTCTACAATGAACTGTTTCTTGTTTTTTATTTTCATGTCTAGCTAATTTATTAACATGACTAACTAACCTTTAATTTACTAATTACTAACTCTTGGGTGATTGTTAATTTATATGATTCATTGGATACTTTCTTCTTTTAAGTCTTACAATCTACAAGTCTATTTTACCTCCAATGAAGATGAGTTGCTTTTTATTCTTTGAAAATGCTATGTTCTCCCTCCATATGACTCATCTGAGCCTCACTTAGAGCCTTGTCTTTAGAACAAGTGCCTTGATGGAACATGAAGATGGAGCACTTCACTATGCCAATGACTACATTACAAGTTCTTATTTCATGCTCGCTTTATTATAGCTTTGATGGACTAATGAATCTTGTATGTTCTTAACATCATTAAAAGTGACTATCCTTGTTCCACTAATGAAAATCTATTTAGGGAGCCAATGATTCAAGGAGGCAACTAGCCTAGATGAGAAACACCTTCGACATGGGGCAACACAAGGACTTGGTAAAGCAAGACATACCATTGCCGATGAATCAATATGAGGCATGCATCACCCAACGAGAGTAGTAAGTTAGTAAATTAGAATGTTAGTTAGTCATGGCTTCTCTTTATATCATTCTTAAAAATCTCTCTTCTGAAAACTTCTTCTTTTCAAATATCTCTGTTTTCCTTCCATCTTTATTCTCGTTTCTTCTTTTCTTTTACAAAACACCCAAAGATTTTTCACTCACCTTCCACATCGTTTTATTTTTCATTTCTTAAAATAAAGAAGAACCTTCGTTTTTCTTCACAAAGATTTCAATACAAACCTTGAATGCTTCTATCGCTAACCCTCCCTGTGGATACGACCCGTCCTAGCTTATGCTACGAACGGTGATTCAGAAGGAGCAAAGTAAACCTGCATAAACATTCGAAGTTCTTGATCATCGATACGCGGCAACCAACGGTTTACTCTAAACCTCTTTTCAATACAATTAATCCTTCCGAACAAATTTTTGGCACCGTTGCCGGGAAGGGTAACGGTTTTTATTGAATTTTTGGAACTGAAACGAATTTTTCTTCTCTGTTGCAGGTTACAGGTCAGAGAAAGCAGGAAAGAAGATTGCAGTAACATATAAGTGGTCTTGGGCCTCTGTTTTAGAAAGCAGAGACCAAGCACCCTCTGGATTACCGTGTTTCCTCGGCTCTGGTCGCGGATCCGCGGCAAAAAGGAGTTCACTACTGACTGGCTTTTTGCAGGGCTGCTTGCTTTGCAAAATTAGAGTTTTCTACAAACTTTATTTCTTGTATGCCATCACCAGGAGTCTGCTAATAAACCAACAGTAAAACACTTGTTGAAAAGTTCAAAAATTGATTAGACATTTGCATTTTAGGCACGTGTCTTTTCAATTCATTTACTTTACTGTTGAAGAGTGCTGGAGTAAGGTACGTACGCATTGCATTCATAATAGGACTCATCTCTTGGTTGATTTATATCACTTTGAGTGAATCTTGTTTCTCTGTACACTTGCACAAAATTGATTTTAAGGGTAATACCCAATAACAAGATAAGGTGGGGATTTAATCACCCTTCCTTGGCCCAAAAATCAGATTTCAAGCACTCACAATCCCAAGCTTATTAATAAAATTTGATAGACGTTGGCCCCTAGGGACATCCGGACTCGTTAAGAGATCAGCTGAGGTTGAAAATTGTTTTTGATTCTCACTCCAATCAAATCAGTGACTAAGGTTGGGGATTGAGCTGCGAAACCCCGAAGGCTGGTGTTTGGCTTAATTAGGCCCGTCGCTTCTGCGCGGATACCTCCCACCAATCTTGCCCCTACCTGGCTGATTAGCTGTGGTCTGACTCGAGCAATAACCTTCTTCGGTTCATCGAACAGTTAGGAGTCGTCTAGGTCCAGGAATCCTGGATAGCTGGTGATTGTTTTTTTTTCTTTTTCTTGTTTGTTATTTTTCGTTTTCGCTTGATTGCTTGGTGAACGTTGTTTGTGATTGTGCATGCAAGTGTGGTATCGGGACCCAATTTCAGCAAGACTTGTTAGGACTTCTACACTTGCACAAATACCACTTCCTAACACAATTTCAATCATGGCTAACAATACTTCTCTCCAAGACAAGTTCTACCCCATTCGCACTTCACTTCCTTCATGCATTCTTTTACCCGAAGCAACTGGGAACAATTTTGAGCTTAAATCACAATTCATAAACACACTCCCAAGATTTCATGGCCTAGAATTCGAGGACGCATATTTCTTCATTCGTGAGTTTGAAGAAGTGTGCTTGATGATGAGAATTCCCCAACTAGGAGAAGATGTTGTTAGATTAAGGTTCATTCCCTTCGCGCTTAAGGACATAGCCAAGAAGTGGCTATACAATCTGCCTGCCAGTTCTATCTCGACATGGATGAATTTGTCAAAGTCTTTCTTAAGAAATTCTATCCCATTCACAAAACGGCCCTCATCAGAAAAAATATAATGCAGTTCAAGCAGGAATCAAGTGAACCATTCTGAAAGTATTTTGAACGATTTAAAGATTTACTAGCCCAATGTTCTCATCACGGCATAGAGAAGTGGCGACAGTGCCAAATTCTCTATGACTGACTAGATTATCAAACTAAGACCCTCCTCGAGGCTACGTGTCAAGGGAAATTTTTAAAGAAGATGAGAACCAGGGTTGGGATCTTTTTGAAGCTTTAGCAGAAAAAATCATTCAGTGAGAATCTTGCCCTGAGAAAACCAATCCCACCATTTCCAGAGCTGGTATGCATTTGATTGAATCCTTTATAGCTGCCGAGGCAAAGATAACTCAATTGATGAAAAGGCTAGAACTGCTCGAGGCTAGGGAACCAAATTCTGTGAATCAGGTCAACCCACCACCTGTGATCAACCCGGGTTGTATCTACTGCCATGCTCTTAACCACCTGTTTGAGGAGTGTCCCGTCTACCAAGCCCAAATGTACCCTGAGAATATGAATGCAGCATACACCAGACCTAATTACAATCTATACTCCAAAACATACAATCCGGGATGGAGGAACCATCCAACTTTTCTTGGAGTCAGTTAGGTCATGAGCAACCAAGACCATCATTTTCACACCAATACCCTGCTCAGTCTCATCAACTTAGTTTCCAACAGAGTCCACCAAATTTTCAAACAAGCTTCCAACACAACTTTCAGCCCGCATATCAGCAACAACAAACACAAAATCATCCTAATAAAAAAATGCCAGATTTGGAAAGAATGATTGAAACCTTATCTAAGACCCAGGCCTCATAATGAACACCCACAACCAGGTCATCAATAGGTTGGAGGTTCAGATAGGTCAACTGGCTAGCTCATTGAATGAAAGACAAAAAGGAACATTGCCAAGCCAGCCAGTGCCCAATCCTAAGAACCCCTTCCCTATTAATGAAGCTGAAGACATAGGTCCCTGTCAGTGTAATATTGTTCATATTTTGAGATCTGGAAAGCAGATAGACAATCAGGTTTCTAGTCATCCTGTTCCAAATAAATCAGTGTCAACATCTCCTGTTCCAGTACCACCGACTAAAAATGATCCATCTTTAAGTTCACAACCTTTAACCTCCAAATTAAATAAAGATAAGGCAGATGAGCAACCATACAAGCCTATGTACCATTCCCTAATAGGCTAGCAAATCAAAAGACTAATGCTCAAATAGAGAAAATTAGAGAAATGTTCAATCAGGTCCAGATCAATGTACCCTTCTTGATGCCATACAACAAGTTCCCTCCTATGTCAAATTCTTGAAAGATATGTGCACTAAGAAAAGGAAAACTAATGTCCCAAAGAAGGTCTTCCTTGCTTCTAATATAAGTGAGTTGCTAACTGGGCCAATTCCCGTGAAATATATAGACCCAGGGAGTCCAACTATTTCTTGTATTATAGGACAGATCACGATAAATAGGGCATTACTGGATCTAGGAGCCAGCATCAATCTTCTTCCTTTCTCCGTGTATCAGCAACTCGAGTTAGGCGACCTCCGTCCGACCAGTTACTATACAACTGGCTGATCGATCTGTAAAATTCCAAAGGGGGAGATTACAGATGTTCTCATTCGGGTCGGGGAATTCATTTACCCCGTGGATTTCATTGTTCTAGAAACGTAACCCGTACATAATCCCAAAGCTCAGATACCTGTCATTCTAGGACGACCTTTCCTAACCACTGCAAACGCAATCATCAACTGTAGGAATGGATCAATGCGTCTAACCTTAGGAGATATGACAAAAGAGGTAAATGTTTTCCACCTGGGAAACAACCTCGAGATTTGGAAATGAGTCATTTGAAGTGAACCTGATCGAGGGATTAGCAAGTGAACATGAAATGGAGATTGAATACGAATCTGATAGAGAATTTGAGTTGGAGTCTGATGACTTCAACCTTGATCAAATAATTAAATCCACAGTGGAGTGGGCAACAGATGCAGCCCCTATCCTCCCCTTACACAAGGAACATCCATTGGTAGATCAAGTGCCCTCTTCTGAGCTTAAGGTTCTCCCTAGTCATCTCAAGTATCAGTACTTGGGTGAAAAGGAAGCATTTCCCGTGATAATTGCGTCCCATCTGACGGAACAATAGGAAGAGGATCTTCTTGCAGTATTAAGGGAAATCGAGAAGTCAATGGTTGGACCATGGCTGATATAAAGGGAATCAGTCCATCCATTGTGCAACACCGGATTCATTTGACGGAAGATGCAAAACCTAAACGTGACCCACAACGTAGACTAAACCCAATCATGCAGGAGGCTGTTAGAACTGAAATTTTGAAGCTATTAGACAATGGGATCATCTATCCCATATCCGATAGCCAGTGGGTTAGTCCAGTCCACGTTGTGCCAAAGAAAGTCGGGGTTATCGTGGTAGAAAACGATAAGAAAAAATTAGTACAAACTCGTCTTCCAACGAAGATTCGAGTCTGTATTGATTACCGAAAATTAAACGCTGCCACGTGTAAAGACCACTTTCCCCTTCCGTTCATCGATCAAATGCTCGAGAGACTAGCTGTACATGAGTATTACTGCTTCCTGGATGGATATTCAGGATACAATCAAATCCCTATCGCTCCCGAGGATACCTTCACCTGCCCCTTTGGAACATTTGCATACCGAAGAATGCCCTTCGGCCTATGCAACGCTCCTGCAACGTTTCAACGTTGCATGCTTAGTCTTTTTTCCGATATGGTGGAGAATTTTTGGAGATTTTCATGGATGATTTTTTCATTTATGGTGATTTCTTTGAACAATGCTTGCACCATCTTAAGTTAGTTTTACAACGATGCATGGAGAAAAACTTGACACTCAATTGGGAGAAGTGTCACTTTATGGTCAAGCAGGAATTATCCTAGGGCATGAAGTTTCACACAAAGGAATCGAGGTTGATAGATCGAAAGTGGACGTTATAACAAAGCTCCCTGAGCCGAAATGCTTAAAAGACATTAGATATTTTTTAGGGCACGCTGGCTTCTATAGAAGATTTATTCAGGGGTTTAGCAAAATTGCTAGACCTTTGACAAATCTCTTAGGAAAAGATGTACCCTTCAATTTTGATCAAGAATGTCTACAAGCTTGGGAGGAGCTTAAACACAGACTTGTTTCAGCGCCAATAATCTCAGCGTCTGATTGGACTAGGCCCTTTGAAATCATTGAAAAACACCTAGAGGGGGGTGAATAGGTGTAAGTGCTAATCTAGAACTAAATGCAATACTATGTGCGCTAAATGCGGAATCTAATGCAAATCTTGCAACACACTTAGTACAATCAACAAGTGTAGCCGAATTCCCCGTGAAGGGCTCTGGACTAACTCCTCTTGATTCCCCTTAAATGGGTTGAGGTGCTATGTGAAGCTCTTGTTGATTAGGTACAAGTGAGGCACACACACAAGCAATCCAAGCATATAATGAATAAGCAATGTGAATTAATGCAAGGACAACACAAGCAAATAGATATGATATGGCAATATGAATTATGCTCAACACAAGCAAATATGATATGAATGAAATATGATGCTTTGCACAATAATAAGAGAGAGAGAGTTAGAGAGACAATGGATCAAAACGCAAACACCAAGATATGTTTCGAGGTTCGAACACCTTGCTCTACATCCCCGCCTACACCACCGTGTAGGATTTCCAATCCACTATCAACGTCCACCGAGGACTCCCACCGAGGGAACCTTCACCGAGAAGGATTTGTTACAACACTAGGAGTACCTAACTCCTCTCTCAAACAACCACCTCACAACCGAGGGGTAAGCCAACAACCAACACCTCTACTGAAGAGGTTTACAACCAAACTCCACCTTTCACTAGAGGGAGCAAACCAATCACCCGATCACCTCTACCAAAGAGGGATACAACAAGAATAAGGGTGTACAACAAGTGGTTCCAAAAGACCACAAACAATCTCTCTTTTCTTTTTCTCTTTTTCTTTTCCACAAAAACAAGATCCTAATAGATTAGGATAGTATGATAGCTCAAGTGTGGAAAACTAGGTGTTTGGAAAACAAGCAACAAAGAAAAACACTTGGGAAATCCTTGCAAAAGATATAGAATGAAACCAAGACAAATCTCCCAAATTCCTATTTTCTTTGATTTTTCCAAAAACCTAAAAACAATAAAGATTAAGTCTTTTTAGCACAAAAACTATTTTGAAAACTTGTTTAAACACTAGAGAAACACTGAAATTTTTCTTCTTAAAAACCTTGGCCAAAATCCAAAGAGATGGGGTTTATATAGGCCAAAACAGAAACTAGCCGTTAGAGCTGAGCTGGCAGCTCTGACAGGCATCGGTCGACCGGCCCGGTCGACCGCCAACGGTCAGAAATATGACCGTTGGGCAACTGCGGTCGACCGGCCCGGTCGACCCAGAAAAATAGAGAGCAGAGCTCTCATCTCGGTCGACCGGCACGGTCGACCCAAACAACCTGAGAGCAGAACTCTCAGACCCGGTCGACCGACTCGGTCGACCGTCCCAGTGACTCCAAACGTGCACAGATCTGTGCACGTCCGGTCGACCGGCCCGGTCGACCGGACATCAGCCAAGTCGACTAATAACCTGGCTTAGTCGACTGGTTGAGTCTGGAACTGAAAACTGGGTCAGAAAACTTGGGAAAATATTTTATAAAAATCTTTTAATACTTCTAAAAATCCACAAACTTGTTTTATCATTTATATTGAAACATAAACATGTGATAAAAATTTCAAGACATATATCAATCATATCAATTCATTTTTGTGTCTTGCCAATATTATCAAAAACAAAACTTGTATTTTTATCAAACTTGGTTTTTCAACACATGAATAAGGATATAAAAATAAGTTTGTTTAGCAAGTTAAACCATGTATGTATATCTAGAATACATCTAATATACATAGAATTAAAGTAAACTTGTTTTGATCTATATTCATGAAAACCAAATCCAAATCATGAAACGTGTGTGTATGTGCACTTGAGCATATCAACTACACTAAGCTTTACAAATGGATCTAAACACACTATCTAAACTATGGATACCTAAGTCTTTGTGTCATCAAGAAGACTTGCTCCAAAACTCCATCCATGGGCTAGGCAAAGTGTGATCTTGAAGCTTGAGCCCTGGAAATCATTATGAATAGCTTCTAAACTCCTTGTTGAAGCTAATCACCAACTAATATCTTGGTTAATGATCTGAAACTTAAACAACACAAGATTATTAGTAAACATAACTACATGAGTTAATCATCATCAAAACTAGAGTGGAAGGCCTATGGGCCAACAATCTCCCCCTTTTTGATGATGACAAAACTCATGGAGTTATATATGCATGGATTAAAGTTAAGCTTCAAAGAAGCTCCCCCTTAACTCATGCATAACAAATGAATAAATAATATGCAATGAGGCTTATGATTCTAAACAAGAGACATACATATTTTTCATATCTTATTGTTTATTTGGTTATGCATGAACTCAATATATGCAAAAACATAAAGAAACATATATAAACTCTAGATACCAATAAACAAACAATTAACAAATAAACATTTTCTAGATGCTCTAGATACCAACTCTAGATATCAATTAACATACATTAAACTATATTAAACTTAATATATGTAAAAACATAACTATGCATATATATGAAACTCACAAATAATTCTCCCCCTTTTTGTCAATCATCAACAAAGGGGTAAACAATCAAAACAATACAAACAATGTTCTCCCCCCTTTTGTCTAAAACAAAACACAGTCAATAAGGGGTGACTACAAACATGATATCAATTAAAAATATGTCAATGAAGCATCTTGATACCAAATGAAATAAACAAAGATCAATAAATGTTATATGTTATATACATTCATGAAGAGGAGACGCTAAGTTAGCTTCCCTACACATATGCATTACATGAAGGAGGGATGTTAAGCCCTAATTCACATAACACACATTATGTAATGAATAAGAGGAGATGTGAAGCTCCCCTACACACGTGTACCACATAAAGAAGAGATGTTAAGCTCTTCAATACACAATACACTCAACATGAATCTATATGTGGGAGAGATGTTAGCTCTCCTTGCATATAAGAAATATAAATCAAAACTTTTGTATTTTCTTTAAACAAAATTTTTGGATACCAATTGAAAAAACAATTTTTAGATACCAATTCAAATTTGACATAATAAATTTTGAATGTCTAAACACAAATTTTGATACCAATTGTAAGAATTATTCATTTTAAACATATATAAACAACTTTTAATCATATAAACCATATAAACAACAATTTGATGTTGATATCATATATTAAAATAACAATTTTTAATCATAAAGTGTGGGAGTACAAATACCAATTGAAATACAAAATCAAATTTTCTCCCCCTTTATGAATTACAAACTAAAATGATGCATAGTCTTGACATCAATTTAAAAGTGATCAATTTAAACAAAATTGAAACTCAAGCACTAGCATAAACACAAACATATATATGTATGGAAAATAGATACCAATTGAAATTGATATTCTTGGAATTGAAAGCATACACATACAAACATATATGAGTATACAAGAAGATCAAAATGATACCAATTGAAAGAGTTCAATGATACCAATGGACATAACAATAAGTTCAAGTGTATACATCATATTACTAATCCACCCATCTCATGCACAAGTTTTAAAGGATTTTCAATATAAACATACAAGGCATGGACTCCCATCCAACCTCCCGTTAAGGGTAGGGGTTTTCAAAAATAGATTTGAAAATATGGCTTGTTTGAAAATCTCTACCAAACTGAAGAATATGAACTAGTTAAAATGGAAATTTTTGTTAACTAGTACGAAATCCTTCAAGCAAAGAATAAACTAAAATAATTTTTCATGAAACATGAAATCCACATAATAATCAACACTCTAATTCAATTAGGCATAAATATGACTCATGAAAAAACATGAGCAAGCAATAAATGTGAGTGTACAAATAAAGTGTGAATATCATAATCATGAAAATATTCAATTAAGCTCAATTATTCCTTTAAAACATTGAAAACATGAAAACATAAAAATCATCTAAACTATTTAATCTTCAAGGCATATGTATGTCTTATACAAACTAAAGTATACATACATATCTAAAGTTCAAACGAGTCCACAAAATATATGCATTAAGGCACGTGACTCAAAAAGGATAAACATGTATATCTAAAAGTTTGGACAAAATAGACATATGCATGAAGTTAAACAATTAAACACAAAATCAAGAGAAATTAAATCTCATCAAAACAAATTTTATTTCATGGTATATGTATGAATTGTCAGCACAATAATATACATACATATCCCTAAACACAATTGAGTCCATATATATAGATTTGCATGAAGGGCAAATGACTCAAAGGGTATACATGTATATCTTAAAGTTTGGCAATACAAACATATACATGAGGTGAAACACACAATCATAAAACAAATTCAAAAATGAGAATACAAGTTTAAAAATGTAAGAATCATCAAAACTAGATTATACTAGCACATCTAATGGGTTCAAATAAGCAATCAAGCTCACATATATAGATTTATTTGTGGCCCACTATATGTACAAGTATAAGTCCTAGTCTTAATGAAAACTAACATCTAAACAAGTAATCTTAACATGAAGCATCAAAACACAATATAAAATCATCATGACAAACCTAAAACATGATTACTATGTAAATTCACATGTATGAGATTCATGATGTACATTATAGCTTAAACAAAGTGAGAACACTAAGTATGGATTCATATAAGCATGTGTGTCTCAAATACTATACATGTATGTCAAGGATCTAATAACCATGGTATGTACATACTAATCCATAGACATCAAAAACATGCTATAAAACATAAAAACATGCTATAAATTTTAATCAAGGAAAGCATGTAAACATATAATGGGAGTAAAAGGATTGTTACCAAAACCGAAGAAGCAACTCTCCTTGTCTCCAAAACTTGGTGGTCATCTCCACCAAACCTTCCCTTGAAAGTGATGCATCCAAATGTTTTCCTTTAAGTCCGGAACGCATCCACTCCAAGGTGCTATCACTCTCACTTCATGTGAGAGCCCACACCTACATCAAAAATCTTAGGGGTGGTCTTTGGTACGCATACTCTTTTGGGTCCATGGGGGTTAGTATCTTCTCTAACCCAAACAAAATCCTTTGCTAAATTAGGAGTATGTAATCTATC